>PVHP010046787.1:0-13153 GCA_004024765.1 Zapus hudsonius
AGAAAAGCCACAGAGATCTCCAGTCAGTAGTGAGGAGAGAGCAAATGGGGAAGGTTTTATACACATGTATAAAATCTTTGCTGGCCATCCCACCAAGGGAAAGAGAAGATCTATAAGGACTCCCATCATGAGGCAAAAAGTTTCGCATGGGAAAGAATGTCCAAGGCCCCTCTCTAGTGCCCAATCTGGCTGTGGTGAGAGGGCCTTACCTAGACCTGGAGATTCAGATGTTTCTCTGATGGGGAGCCATAGGGAAAATAGAACAAACCTCTTTCTCCAGGTCACTATATCTCTGGCCCACGTGAGCAGGGAGACACCTGATTGGTCTCCCTTTGACCTATCAGTGTGAGGATTAGGTTTGAACTCTAGTAAGAGACAATTCACACACAAAGGAGAAGGGTCAGGTAAATGTAGCCTGCATGATATTACCTTTGAGTCCCAGTCATCCTAACTTGTCACTTAAATCACATTGGGGGGTCACCAGTATTCTGAAGTTTGCGGACAGGCTTACGTCTGAGCTTTTGGGGAATCCCCCTTATTGCTGGTCAATAAGGGAACATTGCCCACTGGGTTTGGCGTTTCATATTTTTTCTATCATGGGAAACTCCTCTACCCCTCAGTAGAATTCTCCAGTGAAGGAGTTAAAGGCACTTTTTAAGTCAGGGGGACTTGACCTTTCCAAAAGACAGGCTGCTTCATTCTGGGAGGAAGTGCTCTGTGTAGCTCCCTGGATGAATGCTAGTGACTCCCATGATGCAGAAATTTGGACCCGTGTAGCATATCTAGCCAGAAACAAGGAAATCCAGGAAGGAAAGCCCCCTTCCCCTTCCTTTCTCCCAATAATAGCAGCAATCAGGCAATGTCTAACTCCTTCTAAAACAGAAGCTGATCTTAAATTACAAAATGAGGCTAATTCTGATGAGAAAAGCTCTAAGGATAACCTAATGACAGACCTTAGCCTCCTAAAACAGGCTATAGAGGAAATTCGTCAAAAATTCTTAGGCCCTGGAGCTCAAATTTCAGTCTCACAGGCAGCACTCCTGCCTTTATTGCAGCTGCAGGCTGACACCTCAGGTGCACCCCCCAGTCTTTTGGACCAAAGGGCTGATGTTAACTCTTCAGTGCCCAGATCAGAAGAAAGTGCTGATGTTAACCCTTTAGTGCCCAGATCTATTTATCCACCTTTGCCACCATATATTCCCACAGTACCTGAGGAACCAATAATTCCAAAAATTAAACAGGTCACCTCCCCTGTTCTCCCTAATCCACCAACAATTTTGCAACAGCTATGTGAAACTCGAGATCAAAATTGGGCTAATAAAGCAGAAGACACTGAGCCTGTCTCCGCTTTTCCTGTAAATATTCAGCCCACAAGAGCGAAGCCGTCCTGCTGGTATCCCTATCAAGCCAGTGAATTAAAAGAATTAAGAAAGGCAGTCAGGGAAGATGGAATTCATGCTCCTTGGACTAAATCCCTTCTCCAGAGTCTTTTTGGGGTGCTTAACACTCCGTAAGACTGGAGAGATATATGCAGGTCCTCCCTCCCCAGTCCCCTGTTCCTTCAGTGGGAGGCACTTTATAGGGATGAATGTCTCCAACAAATTGAAAATAATCAAGGCCAACAGAATATTCCCTGGGGCTTTGATGAGCTATATGGACAGGGCAATTTTTTCACTGGCATACAACAAGCCCAGCAGCCTCCTGGATATTATGAACAGGTTCGCCTGTGTGCCATTCAGGCCTGGGATAGAATTACGCCCCCATCTGACTCCCAGAACAGTTCATCTTCTTTAAATTTCCTCCGACAAAAGCCAGAGGAACCTCTTTCTGATTTTGTTTTAAGAGCAAAGACCAGTTTATAGAGAAAAATTCTCAACACAGCTGCCAGAGACATATTTCTTAAAACAATTTTGTGGGATGGAATGACCCCAGAATGTAGATTGGCTTGCCAAGGGCTAAAAAACGAACATTATGACAAGTGGATAGTTGCAACCCAGGACATTGGAACTGCTTCCCAAAAAGCAGCCTCTCTGGCACAGGCTCTTGCTGTAGCCTTACACTCCCGAGGAAAATGCTTTACCTGTGGTGAGGAAGGACACTGGAAGACAGAATGCCCAACAAATACAGACACACCAGATAAAAAAGCTCCTCCTGATAGGAACCCTCCACCCCGAACTATTTGTCCAAGATGCTGTAAAGGGTTTCACTGGAAAACAGACTGTTGTGCCACTTATGATAAGGATGGCAAACCCTTACAGCCTTTACACTTAAAAAGGGGCACCCCTCAGCCCCGCCAATAAGAGGGAAAGCCCATAATGTACAATGGGTCACAAGTGTACTTGAAGGAGCTCAGCCAAAATTACTTCTAGAAATTGGAGGAAATTTTTTCAAATGCCTAATAGATACAGGAGCAGACAAGACTATATTAAGGCAATCTGAAGTCCCACAACATTGGGAACTTATCCCAGGGCCACAGCTAATGGGAGTAGGAGGTCCATCTCAAGCTTATATAACTAAAGAAGCATTTAAATGGAGGGTCCCTGATGGAACCACAGGCCTTATCAGGCCATTAGTGGCAAACATTACAACTAATCTACTGGGAAGAGATGTTCTTGAGGCTCTTGATGTTGTAATTGCTAGCAATATAGAGGGACAATGCATAGAGATACAGGATTATGAAAAATACCTTGAACGATGTCACCCCCAATCCTAAGGGCCACTGTCAGGTATGACACTCCCTGCCTAGAATGGCTCTCTGATGAGCCAATTTGGGTGGAACAGTGGCCTTTATCCAGGGAAAAATTAAAAATCCTAAATCGGTTAGTGACTGAACAACTCCACCTTAATCACATTTGTCCTTCAAGGAGTCCATGGAACACTCCTGTGTTCGTAATACAAAAAGGATCAGGAGGATGGAGATTATTACAAGATCTAAGGGCTATTAACAAAACAATGTTAATTTGGGGGACCCCACAAAGGGGGCGACCCCTTGCCTCAGCTATACCTGCAGGCACTCCCCTCCTTGCAATAGATATCAAAAACTGCTTCTTTTCCATTCCTTTACACCCACAAGACAGAAGGCACTTTGCATTCTCAGTCCCTTCTATTAATAATACAGGACCCGCTCAGAGGTTTGAATGGAAGGTACTCCCTCAGGGAATGGCAAACAGCCCTACAATATGCCAGGAAGCTGTGGCCATGGCTCTAAAGCCTCACTTAGACAAGGGTCTTCATATTTGTCATTACATGGATGCCAGTCTTGTCTGGGGAGACTCTTCCACATCCCCAACCCAGCTAAAAGATCAATTAATACCCTCTTTAACATCACTAGGATTTAATATTGCCCCAAACAAAATTCAGCTTATCCCACCAATCACATTCTTAGGGACTGAACTTTCCTTAAACTCAATCCAACCTTTAAAACCCATCCTTTCTTTTCCCTCAAGATTAACTCTAGCTTCACTCCAAAGTTTCTTAGGAAACCTTAATTGGCTTTGCCCTTGGCTCCCAATTCCTACAAGTACCTTACAGCCACTTTTTGAGATGTTAAAAGGTGATAAAGATCCCTCCTCCCCTCGCTTCTTAAGTACAGAGGCCAAACAAGCATTAGATGAGATAAACAATAAACTTCTAACTAACCACCATATTCTTAAACAGGGAAAACAAATTACAGAAAAAATACAAGCCACCATGACATGGATACAATATATTCAATATGTAGCTGATCTTCTCCCCTTTACCCGCAGACCTACCGCTTCTAACTGCTTCCTCTGTGCTTCCCCTGCTCTTCCACTGTTGACCGCAGTCCCTATCAACGCTTCCCTTGAACATCGCACAACTGCAGAAAGCAATCTTCACCCCCGCCTCACAGACATCCCTCTCTTTGATTCTGGTCAGGATGTGCCTCTTTGCCTGACTAATTCTAGACCGACCAGAGCTAACTGTCTCCTCAATATTTCCATAACTAGGACCACCTGCGTCAGGACACCTGCTCTCCTGTGGTGCGGAGGGAAAGCTGCCCCCTGCATGAACACCTCCATCTCCACTTACTGCTCCCCAGTTCTGATTGTTCCACAGGTGTACCTATATGAAGAAGAAGAAATGGCTTATACGCTTTGCCAGGACACCCGAGAGAAATCTTCATCCCCCTGCTGGTGGGCCTCGGCGTAACATTGTCTCTGGGAGCTTCAGGTGTGGCAGGGACAGCTCTGATCCAAACTCATCACCTTGCAGGCGACTTTCAGGACAAACTTGACCAGGCGATGGTTTCCACTACAAACAGCCTCGAGTCTCTTCAAAGACAATTGAACTCACTTGCGGGTGTGGTGCTCCAAACTCACAGAGCACTAGACCTCATAACAGCTGAACAAGGGGGGACATGCATAATACTTGGGGAAGAATGCTGTTTTTATGTTAATGAATCTTATACCGTTGAACAAAATGTAAAATCCCTAAAAAAGCTCCGCAAGGAGCTGACTGAACGCTATGCTCCCGATGTCCCCTCCCCTTGGTTCTCCAAACCTTTGATCTCCTGGCTCCTCCCACTCCTCAGTCCTCTCCTTGCCATAGGAACCCTGCTGCTCATAGCCCCCTGTGTCATCCAGTTTATCAAACGGCAAATTAACAATATCGCTCAAGTCACTACCAATCAAGTTTTAGTACAGTATCAAAGCTTACGTAAAATAACAGAGGCTTATGATGCCACTGCTCCATTATAAAAACAAAAAGGGGGAGTTGTGGGACCCTGCTGAGGGGCATGGAGGATGTAGGGTTTTGCTGAGTCTGGCAGGCTTCTAGGACTGTCTCTGCCTTATAAGGAAGTTGAGGCAAAGTCTGAGGGCCCCTATAAATCTTAGCAATCCTGAACACTCCAGCCCCCAGGCAGGCCACAGCTGTGCCCTGAGATTAGCAGTCAATTTAAAGCCTAACATAGTCCAGCTACAATAACATGCCTAAGCAATAAGGTTACATTTCCTCTGCTGACATCACAATTCTATACATGTCCATGTATAGTCACATAACCCCCTCAATCTATCTATGCAAAATAGGTATCCAAAGAATACTGGCCCCTGCCAATCTCCTTGCTTCCTATGCTTCTACCTCTGAATTTCCTCTATTATAAGCAACCGCTATGTATACAATAAAATGAGAATTGCCCACTGCTACGTTCTCCCGAGGGTCTCATCTCTCGTTCGGCTCACAGCTATTCCAAGCCTCTGCTAACCCAGCCCCCGTGGGTGAACAGGGAGTTGATACATGCTGCAACTCCCTAACTAACCCATGGACCCAGAATTCAGGAGGCCTTGGCAACACATACTCACTCTCTTAATGTCTGCTGATCTGTCAGTCAAATGAATTAAAAGTTTTTTTTTAATTAGGATGAAAGACATGGCATCCATATGAAGTGATTTCAGAGCCGCTCAAAGCAGCAGATGTTTTGGAGTCAGGAAACAGTAGGGCACCTCCACTTTGTGTAATCAGTACCCAGCACTTAGGACATTAACACTACCTGCAAGTTCCTATTTATTCAGAATGTGGACCTTGGACAACTGCTGACTTAGGGATTTCAATCATTAAAAAAGCCCCATTACCACGAAGTTACTGTAACTTCTAGCTGCATACAAGTGTTCCAGAGCACATGGAGCTGATACTTGTGGAGAATCAACACTGCAAATGTGTGACATAAAACTCCTAAGGACAAAGCGCATTTCCACAAGTCTTTTTTGTCCTTTTCTCTTCTCTTCTTGTCTCATCTAATCTCTTCTCTGCTGTTGTTCCTGTTCTCTCCCTCGCCTCCTTTCAATCCTCCTCTTCCTCTTCTACTTTGCGTTTCTCCTCCACTCCTTCCTTCTCCTCTTTCTTTTATAATTACAGGGTCTCTCTAAGCAGCCCAGGTTTGCCTGGCATTTCTGTATAACCCAGGCTGACCTCAAAGTTATAATTCTCCTGCCTCAGCTTTCCATGTGAAAGGACTGTAGGCAAGAACCACCACTGTTGACCTTAACATTCTCTTTGGTTAAAACATGTTCTCTTAATTTTAAAAAGATAAAAATCAATGTATGAGGTATCTGTAAAACAGCCATGGCTCCAGGATCTGCTGTGATGCTGCTATGTGGGCCAGCATTGATGTATCCCTGAACCCTGAGTGTCAGTGGAGATCCAGGATTTTAGAGATACCAGGACTGTGGGACAGATGCTGAGCAAAACTTCTGATTCTGTTCATAAAGCAAGCCTTCACAGTGGAAAGGCTGACTTGGACACGTGATCCAGAAAATGTCATCAGGGTCCCAGATGCTCAACATGGAGCTTAAAGATTTGATGTTTTACCAGCAGATTTTTGATCTTGGGTTGGTTCAGTCTTCCCTTGAAATGCCTTCTCTCCAAACCCCTACCCCTCAACGGGAATATTTACTTTGTGCCACTATGTGCTGAAAATATCCTGCTTGTGTTCTGGTTTTACAGGGCTCCCTGTTATGAGACTGTCTGAACTTTCAGATGACACTTTGGACTTTGGATTTTTGAGTGATGTTGAGATTGGTAACAACCATGGGTACTTTTATACTGAGATGGAGTACATGCTGAAGGAGCAAAATCACTTTCCTGAACCTGATAAAATGTTTTACATATCTGACACAGGATCCTATCCAAGATAACACCTCAAAGTACCTGAGAGAATGTTTTGCGTATCAGAAAGATTATTGGCCTCTATATTCTTTAGAAAATAATCTTCGCTGGCCGGAACATGACACTTTTGACTTAGATATACTTACAACCCTTGATAATTACATGTGTCAAAATGGAAAGTGGTGCCAGCCTCCCTGTATCCAGGGCTTCTTTCCCCTTGGCTCCTGCCTCTCCCTATGTCTCTTGCTGTGCTCAAAAGTTTCTTCTCTGCCATAAAAACCCTGTAATTCTACAAAATTCAAACCTGTACAGAAACTAATTTCCATTGATGAAGCAGATGAACCCCTCCATGCAACTCTCCTACCCCCTCTAGAACCCCTCTCACTCTCGAGTCATCCCCCTGCGCTCCAGAGCCTTTCCTCCCTATATACACAAGAAGTCCCTCTCTCTCCTCATCCCCACCCATTACCGAACCCTCTGTGCCCATCTCTCCTTTCACAGAACCCTCAGCACCCCTAGCTCTCTTCTCACACCAGCATCAACGTCCCTCTTTGAAGACTACCCCCCCCTGCATCTGCCTTCTTTGCTTCTCATATCTCATCACTCAACACACCCTCTCCTCCCTGTGCACTCCCCAAGCCCCTGCTTTCTTCTTCAGAACCCCTTCCTGCCTCCCCTACTCTGGAGTTCTCAGCTCCCCTACTACCCTCACCCCTCTCACCAGATCAAGAGGGAAAATCTCTAAAAAGAAACTGAGATTTTTCCTTTTCAAGTATTGGCAGGGTGCGATGGACCCACCCGAATTCAAGCCCACCTTTCCTATAAATGAAATGGATATTATTGAGCAAAAATTGGACGCTTTTTCAGAAAACCCAGTTAATTTCAGGCGACAGTTCACCCGTCTAATTCAGATATATGCCCTCACATGGCAGGAAATTTATTATAGTCTAAATTTTACCTTCACCCAGATGAAAAGAAATGCTGACAGACTGAATCAGGAGAACTGATTCCCAGGTGGAAAGCAGGGAGTCCCTGATGTAGACCCCAATTGGAACTATCAGACATGGTCAGAGGACTTACAATGTGTTGAATATATGGTCACCTCCCTGGTGGAAGGCATTCACCAACAGTCCCATGGCAGGGTAAACTTTGATAAGATAAAGGAGTTAACTCAGGGCCCAGATGAAAACCCAGCTGTTTTGCTGAATTGCCTGTCAGAGGCATTTACCAAATACACTAACATTGATGTTATGTCCAAGGAGGGAACCCTCCTACTTCATGTCCACTCTTTGGGCCAATCCGCCCATGATATACAACCCAAACTCCAGAGCCATCCAAATGGCCCTTTTACTCCTCAGAATGAGATCCTTAGCCTCGCTTTTAAGGTTTTTAATGCAAGAGAGGAAGAAGCCAAAAGAGAATAACATAGTGAGAATGAAACAGAGAAAAGAACACCCATTGAAAGCCAAGCTGATTTTCTGCTCCTTGCTACTAACTTGGCTACAGCCTTCCAATGAGAGCCACCACTAAAATCCTTTCCCTTGCATTCTGTCTCTCAGAAGTGGGATCAGCCCCTGGACCTCTGTTTCAGGTGCAACCTATCAGGTCATTGGGCAATACTGTCCAATCTGTGGCCCCCTACCAAGACTTGCCCAAACTGTGGGCAATGGGGTCACTGCAAGATGGAGAGTCTGGCTGGTCACCCTGAAGGCCCACTTGCCACATGACCAGCTATCCCCTCATGTCTTTGTCCAATAGGGAGGCCTGAGTTCCAAGCCCCAGGTCCGGTTGCAACCCTGACCAAAGGAACTCAGGGTACATGGAATACTGGCTGGCAAGATGGTGTGTCTTTTGCTGGACACTGGGGTGAATTATTCACTTTTCAACTCCTGGTCAGGACCTAGTCTTCCTGCAGACATAATGATTACCGTAGTGTCTGGAACTTCTTACAACCCACTCTGCACTCCACCCCTTCTTTGTCAATTTGGGGATTTAACTCTCACCCACTCCTTCCTCATAATGACCCTGTGTCCCACTCCCCAGTTTGGTGAGTCCTCCTCCCCAAACTCAAATTATCCCTATGTATTCCTCCTTTAAAGGCCAACTCTATTTTTTTTACTTCATATGGACTCAAATTTGGGAAAATTAGAGTCCCCAACTGCCACTTCTCCTTTGACTGTAGTAAATCCCCTAATATGGGACACCTCCAATCATGCCATCAAAAACCACCATGCCCCTGTCCTCCTTCTCCTCAAAGATCCACACTCCTATGTTAATCAAGATCAATATCCCCTATCTCCTGCCAATTGCTGAGGTCTGAACCCAATCATTTAACGTCTATTCTCTTCCAAGTTCCTCACACCAATTTCCTCCCCCCACAACATTCCTATGTTGGGAATAAAAATACCAATAATTCCTACTGGTTAATTCAAGACCTTTGTAAAATTAACAAATTCATTATTCCTACCTTTTCAGTCATGGCACACCCCTACCTGCTCCTTTCTTCCATACCCTCTACCTCCACTCACTTTTCAGTATTTGATTTAAAAGACGCATTCTTTACTATTCCTCTACACCCCCTCTCTCACCTGATTTTTGCATTCACCTGGGAAGACCCTGACACTCTCCAAGCCCAACAATACACATGGGCAGTTTTGCCACAGGGTGCCCAAGACAGTCCTCACCACTTCAGACAGGCCCTCCAGAGAGATGTAGCTTCACTGGATCTTCCTCCAGAGAGATGTAGCTTCACTGGATCTTAAGCCCAGTTTTATCCTACAGTATATAGAAGATTCTCCTCTGTAGTCCCACTGCCAAACTGACTTCCTATATGGCAATGGTTCTATCCCTCCTCACCTTCCATAATAACACCCATGCAACTACTTGCTTAGATGGGCCTCCTGTCCCAGTCATTGGGGAAGCGGAATGTATAGGTTCTCCACCGACTTTACTCATCTACCCATCAACGCAGTGGCCCTGGAAGGCACTTACTTTTCTTGCCCTGATGGGACCCACACATGCTACCCTGGAGGACAATGTGTGATGGTTTTTTTATCACCTGACTTAGACATCTCCCAGGAAATGAATTAAAACAATATCTCATGCCCACCTCACCCAGGACCAAATGAAGTCCAGTCCTTCTTTCTGTGTTACTTGGTTCAGCATCACTAATGCAGTGGCAACTGGTGCAGCTGCCATTGGAATCCAGCAGGTACAAAACAACCAACTGACATGTCAGGTAAAAAGGGACGTTTCCCTGGTACAGAAATCATCATAAATCTCCCAAACCATCTTGACTCCTCAGCCAAATTAGTACTGCAAAACAGAAGAGGATTGGGCCTGATGACAACTGAAAAAGGGGCAATATGTGTCTTTTTAGGTGAG
Organism: Zapus hudsonius; assembly: GCA_004024765.1. Lineage (NCBI taxonomy): Eukaryota > Metazoa > Chordata > Mammalia > Rodentia > Dipodidae > Zapus > Zapus hudsonius. The sequence goes on from PVHP010046787.1 coordinate 10,009, forward strand.
GAATGCTGTAAGCCTACCAGTCGGGACTAGTCAGTGAATGAGCTGAACAGCTCTTAGAAGACATTAAAACCTGATATAATTCTAATAAACAGTCTCAATGGAAAGAGACCTGGATTTCATGGAGTTCCTGGCTTTGCACCCTGGTGGGACCTATCATAATGATCTTTCTATTTCTCTCTTTTGGTTCATGCGTTTTCAGATGCTTTTCTGAATTTATCCAAGAGAGGCTGAGAGCCTTCACCTCACAAGGAGTGACTGAATTCTTCATGAATGCCAAATATCACCCCTCAAGAATCTTGATGCATTCCCATCCCCAGATCCTACTGAACCCCATCCCCCTGAGAACCATCGCCATTTTATGTCAGTAGGAAGTCGTAATAAGAAAGTTCTCTCATCCACTGTCATTTGTTTTGAATTCCTTTCTTTTTTTTCTTTTCTTTTCTTTTTAACCCTTCCAGATGGAGAAATGCAGGAGCAAATTCACTTCTCTGAACCTGAGAAAATGTTTTACATATCTGACACAGGATCTTACCCAAGATAACACCTCAAAGTACCTGAGAGAATGTTTTACATATCTGAAGGATCCTATGTCCGATAAGACCCTTTTAAAAAAGCTTAAAACCCAGCCCAATCAACATTTATGTCTCCAGATAGAATATCACTTAGGGAGTCCCATAACTAGGAAGAACATTGACTATGAAGTCCATATCATACGAAAAGTCCTTTAAATATACTCATAAAGCTATCCAGGGGGAACATGACTTCAGACCCAGAGAAGTCTATTTCCTCACTGCTGAATAAAGGCAGTCCTTGTCTGAGCTCCCTTGAGTCTGGTGTATCTCTTGCCTCAGTATCCTTACACATGTTGTATCTTTGGATTGTCATGAGTCTATGGGGGCAAGAGCAGAATGTGGTGGTTTGGAAGTAAACTGTCCTTCATAGACCCACGTGTTAATGTTTGACATTTCCTTCAGCTAGAATAACCTTTGGGAGGTAGAACCTTGCTAGAAGTGATGTATTCTTGGAGAGTGGACCCAGGAGTTGATTACCTGAAAGTGAGCTCATTTAGACAATTCTTTTCTCCTGTGTGGTACACATATATGGCATCTCAGCTTCCTGCTCTTCTATGCTGAAATTTCCACTCAACATTGCAAGCCTTAGCTGAGATGATGGCACAGTGGTTCAAGGTACTTGAAAAGTCTGCTTGTCTGGGTTTGCTTCCTGAGTATCCACAAAGAGCAAGATGTATAAAGTGGCACATGCATCTGGAATCCATTGGCAATGCAAATGCCCCGAATAAACAATTCTTACTCGCTATTTTCTCTCAAAATTATTAAATAAATAAACACACATTAAAAATATTGTTAAGCCTGTCATACACACTTTACTGTCATAATCTGCTTCTGGTTTGGTGATTTTTATGAGCAAGGAGAAAATAATTACCACAGTATCTGTACATACTGAAATGGAGCGCAACCCCAGACCCAAAATCAAGCATACACTGAAAGGTATGGAGAGTAAAAAGGAAACTTTATTCATATGACCGGCTGGGGCTAACTCTACTCAGGAGAGAGTCAGCAGCTAGTTCTGGTAGCTTAGGGCTTATAAAGAGAAAAAACTGTGTCCTTTACTGTGTTGAAAGAGTAAGCTTGTGTATAGAAACTGAAAAAACAGTTATTTACCAGTCAGCACTCTACCCATTTTGAAAATAATTTTTAGTTCTCAGAAATAATTATCTCTGGGGCAAGACCCAGTTTTTGAAACTGACAATAAATGTAACATAAAATAGTCATAACCTGGTCATGGTCTGATACAAACAAATTGCTTCCCTTACTTGGAGAACAATGGTTGGTTTAACTATTTCAATACATACAGGGAAAGAGAAACAGAGGGAGAGAGATAAATAAACAATAAATAAATCAATAACAAAATGTTTTTTTAAGAAAAACATTTGGTAAATAGCCAGGTGGATAAGTAACAAAACCTTACAGAGTCACCGCAGAAGTCACATCGTTTGGAAAACCTGTCATACCTGTCATAAAAGCATGATCATCTTTCTGAATCTGTCAAATGAAAATAGATTTGACTTCTAAGGAATGGGGAAGGAACACAAAAAAAGAATCAGAAGACAAAAAAAAATGAAAGAAGGTAACTAAGAGAAAGATGAGGATGGGGGAGGGCATGAACCCACAGGATAGTTACAAAGCCATGCATTCCTGTGAGAATGGCAGTGAGGGCCAGCACCATCTCGGAAGCTCCTCCAGGTAGAATTTCTAGGTGGGGTGAGAAACTAAGGATATTTGTTTATTAAAAAATGATATTGTAATCAGGTTTGCAGGAAGGTCTAGTCTCCTCAGAGGTACAAAGCAAAGGTAAAAATAGTTAAAGATTAAACTTCTACATTTATCAAGATGAGGTCAAAGGATTTGGTGCAGGATTCACTGGAGCTTCCTAGCAAGTTGGAAAGTGGTAATATGTGGAGTGAAAGGAGTTTCTAGGAAAAAGAACCTCGGTTGCATCCTGAATAAGGTTAGTGTGAATCTTTCCTGTGCTAAGTCAAATTAGCAGTTAATTCTTGACAGGCTTTCTGGGACCTTTCTTTGAGAGAGATGTTGCTGAAGGTAATTAATAATATGGAGAGATTTTTCAGAAAAATATACATGCTTATATTCTGAAGTTTTTCTCAAGAAAAGGAATAAGCATGTTTTTAGTATTGAGTGCAAAGTGGGCATTACTCATAGAAATGCAAGGAGAAAAAATGCGATGTCAGGGTTTTGGTCTCCCTGTGAGTAGTGAAGTCTGAACACCAAACTGGATGTTTGGAGCCCTGGGAATATTGTGGTTCTTGGCTGCCTGTGAGTGGTGTTCAGTGCCTGGTACGAGGGGTAAAATGGTGTTTATGTGGGTGTCAGGAACTGAAGTTTCAGAAAACATCTGTAGCCAAACATCCTACCAGGCAGATTACCTGATTGGAATTTCAGTGATTCTGGAGTGGTTGTAGTGTCTCAGGTCCACAGACAAAGTATCTGAAGCTATCTGAGCACCTTAATGGCCAGCTGTCACCCACCTGTGTGTGTGTGTGTGTGTGTGTGTGTGTGTGTGTGTGTGTGTGTGTGTGTGTGAGAGAGAGAGAGAGAGAGAGAGA
>PVHP010046788.1:0-13149 GCA_004024765.1 Zapus hudsonius
GGGGGGGCTGAAGCTAGAGAATAAGTGTGATTTCAAGGCTAGCCTGGGCTACATAGTGAATTCCAGATCAGCCTGAGCTACAGTGAAACCCTGGCTCAATGCAAGCTTAAAAATGATATGAAAACAGGGTAAATAAGGAAGGACATTTCTTTTTCCTCAAGCTCCAATTGGCCCGGCAGAACATTCTGTCTCTGGATTTATTTAAAATTTTGACCTTTGTGGATTCTTTTGCACCAATTTGGACTTATTTTTACATATTTATTTGCAAGCAGAGAGAGACAGGCTGAGAGAGAATGGGCGCCCAAGGGCCTCGTGCCACTGCAGATGAACTCAAGATGCATGTGTCATTTTGTGCATCTGGCTTTGAGTGGGTCCTGGAGAATCCAACTCAGGTCATTAGGCTTTGCAAGCACTTACCTTAACCATTAAGCTCCTAATTTGGATTTTCATTTGTTTGTTTTTTGAGGTAGGGTCTCACTCTAGTCCAGGCTGACCTGGAATTCACTATGTAGTCTCAGGGTGGCCTTAAATTCACAGGGATCCTCCTACCTCTCCCTCCTAAGTGCTGGGATTAAAGGTGTGCACCACCAAGCCTGGCTCTAATTTGTATTTTAAAAAAAATGTTTATCTCAATTACAGAGATTTGGGGATCCTTTTTAACCTTTCCCAATCTCAGTGCATGCCTCCCTGGAACATGCTTTCTACTTGCTGCCCTGAGCTCCATCCACACTGGAATTTTCACTGCTGTCAGTCACAGGAAGGTTATTTATGCCGTTAGACCTCTGCTGGGTCTTTATCTGCCTCCTCTAATGCTTTCCTTCTGCATTGCCACCTCTTCATTCCTGTTTATCTCTGCCTTTTATGCCATGGTGGAAATATAGCACACTATTTATTTGTTTGTTTTTTATTCACAGTGTGACTCTGGGAGGGTTTTAAGCAACAGGCTTGAATGTGTGATTTCAGTCACTCGAGAAATATTGAGTGCTTGCCAAGGGGATCTTTGAAGAACTCAGAAATCCTTGGGCTACTGTTTTATTCCAGCCAGAGAGGTATAACCAACCCAATTAATCAGCCAAACAAATCATAAATGAATGCAATGTCTTTTATAGAGTAAGTCTTTAGGTAAACTAAGAGTACAGAGAATAGAAGTTCTGGGGAGATGGGTTGTAGGTTTTGAACTATCTGTCTGTTAGCAATTATGTTCTCATCGCTGGGACAAAACACCCAACCAGAAGCAGTTTAAGAAAGGAAAGGGTTTATTTCAGTTTACAGTTTCTAGGGGAAGTTTCGTCGCGGTGGGGAAAGCGTGGGAGGAAAAGTTGGCTTACATCACATGGTGAGTGAGCTCCCTAGCACTGGCAAGCGAGGCTGGACAATAACAACCCAAACCCTACCCCCAGCACACACTTCCCAAAGTAAGGCTCCACCCCCCAAAGGCTCTGCTAGCTGGGGATTAAGTAGGAGGCTTCATCACAAACACACGAGGCCATGGAGGACATCAATATTCAAACCACCATACTTCACTGATCACCTATCTATGTATTGTCCATCCATCTATCAATCATCTATCTCTATTATCTATCTAGATAGCATCTATCTGACTGTCTAATAATCTTTTTTTTTTTTTTTTTGGTTTTTCGAGGTAGGGTCTCACTCTAGCCCAGGCTGACCTGGAATTCACTATGTAGTCTCAGGGTGGCCTTGAACTCATGGCGATCCTCCTACCTCTGCCTCCCAAGTGCTGGGATTAAAGGCGTGCGCCACCACGCCTGGCTTTCTAATCATCTTCATTATCTATTTGTTTGGTGTCTTTATCTATCATCCACTTCTCTCTCTCTCTCTCTCTCTCTCTCTCTCTCTATATATATATATATATATATATATATATATATATATTTAAAATATATGCATGTATATGATCTAGATATATATTACCCCACATAACATGGAATTTACCACTGTAACCATTTTAAGTATATAGTTGTGTAACAAATGCTTAGGACTTTGTCATGTTGCAAAACTAAAATGATATATTGGGCAAGGTCTCCCCACTGTCTCTCTTGGTTTTCTACTTCCCCTCAGACCCTAGCATCTTCTGCTTTCTGCTTCTGAGTTTGATGACTGCAGATACCTCATTTAATGGAACTATACAGCATATGTCTTTCTGGGATTGGCTTATTTCGCTTAATGTGTGTATTCAAGGTCCATCCATGTTGTAACATGTGACAAGATTTTTTTTCTTTTCAAAAGGTTGGTAATATTCTACTCTGTACATAAGTGCCCTGTTTCCTTTATCATAAGTTGATATGTGAGTTTGTTCTACGTGCTTGCTCGTGTGTCACTACAGCGAACACAGATTTGAAAATATCTTTTCAAGATCATATTTTCATTTCTGTTGGTTCTGTACACAGATTGTTGGGTCATATGGTACTTCTGTTTTTAAATTTCTGAGAACCTGTCGTACTGTTTCTGATGATGGCTGAACCATTTTACATTCCCACTAATATTGCAAGAGATACGTTTCTCCACATCCTCATTAACACTTACTATTCTGTTTTGTTTCTTCGCTTTCTTTCTTTCTTTCTTTCTTTCTTTCTTTCTTTCTCTCTTTCTTTCTCTCTTTCTTTCTCTTTCTCTCTCTTTCATTTCATTTCATTTTTTTTCCTGGTAGGGTCTCACTCTAGTCCAAGCTGACATGAAATTCACTATGTAGTCTCAGGGTGGCCTCAAACTCATAGCAATCGTCCTACCTCTGCCTCCCGAGTGCTGGGATTAATGTGAACCACCACACTTGGTTCACATTATTTTCTTATTGCGGCTATCCTGATGAACTTATTTCTTTATGGTTCTGATTTACGTTTCTCTAATAATGAATGACACTGAACGTCTTTTCACTTGTGAATCTTTCTGGAGAAATGTTTATCCAAAGGTCTTTGCCCATTTTTCTGATTGGATTATTTGTTTCTTGTTACTGAGTTGCAGGAGCTCTTGATCTGGTTACGAATCCCTTACCAGATGTGGGGTTCCTAAATATGTTCTGTGATTTGTGTGTGTGTGTGTGTGTGTGTGTGTGTGTGTGTGTGTGTGTGTGTGTGTGTGTTTTGACCTGTGGTTTCAGTTAGTGATGAGGGAGACTCTGGATTCTGCCACTTGGTTGCTCCAGGCAGAGGGCGAAGCAAGTGCCAGTTCTGAGAAACAGGTGGCTGTCCAGTGAGTGTCAGTGCAGCAAAGAGGCTTGTATGACAAGACAAGGGCCGAGGCACAGCAAGGGAGTTTAGAGCAGTGGAGTGTGTAACTCATGTCTGAGCGTGCAGGCCATGGTGAGCATTGGAACAGTTTTGAGCACATGCGGAAATGCTCCAATTTACTTTTGATGAATCCCTAAGGATGTTGCTTGTAAGAAACACCGTGGCAAAGGAGGAACAGAGATGTTAAAAAAGGAGGATGGATAAAAAACAAACTGAAGGGAATCAGGCGTAGTTTCTGGACAGGTTGGAAAGCTAAGGTGATGGGGAACAGCCATGGGCTCTGAGTCAAGTATGAGTGAGGAATGGTGCAGGGCTGCTCTCATACCTTTGCCCTGAGCAGGCAGAACGAAAGTGTCAATCATTGAGGTCAAGAAGACAGAAAGAGACGATTTGGGACAGAAAAGAAGAAGTGCAATCCAAGTACATTGTTTTGTGAGCTGTTAGACAACAGGGTGGGTTCGGGTTCAGGCTTAAGATATTTCCACTTATCATATATCTTTAAAAATATTTTATTTATTTATTTGCAAGTAGAGAGAGATAGAAGAGAGACAGAGAGAATGAGCACGCTAGGGTCTCTAGCCTCTGCAAACAGACTCCAGATGGATGCGCCACTTTGTGCATCTGGTTTTACATAAGAATAGAACCCAGGCCATTAGGCTTTGCAGGCAAGAACCTTAACCACTGAGCCATTGCTCCAGGCCCACTTGTGGTATTTTTTGACTTAAGATTTACCATCAAAGCAATACCCATTCAATGGAAACCATGCTTTAAAGTTTGAGAGATTTTTTTGGGGGGGTGGGACAGCCATATGTGATACAATTCTCTCTTGTGATTCTGAGCAGATACCATGAGCCACATGACCACAAGGTGACACCAATATTTTATAAATGATGTGGCCATATTTGTGTATGTGTATGTTCATATATGTTAGTGCAAGTGTGCATGTGTGTGGAGTCTTCTTCAATGGCTCTCCTCCTGATTCTCTGAGACAGAGTCTCTCGTTAGACCTCCAGCTTACTCATTCAGTTATACTAGCTAGTCCATGAGTCCCAGGATTCTCTGTCTCCACCTCCCCAGTGCTAGGATCACACACACACCACCACCACCACCACCACCACCACACCCAGCTTTTACATGAGTGTTGGGATCCAAACTCAGGTCTTCATACTTGCATAGTGACGTAGCCAGCCACATGCCACTGGGATGAATCTTCAAACCAGGCACAATTTGGGGGAAGAAAGTATTTATTGAAACTACAGATTGAGGGGCAGTTCCTTAACAGCGAAAGAGTCTGAGCAGAGAGAGAAACCCATCACCTACATCACACACAGAACAGGAAACAGGCAGGAGGGGACCAAGGAGAGAATTTCTTCCCCTTTATATAACCTTAGGGCGGGGTCTTACAACTCTTCCCCAGACTTAATGGCTTTCTGAGTCTCTGGAATTTCCTTCCTGCACTGCCCACATGGGAAAGGATGTTTACTTCTAGCTTCTTTGAGCTTCTTTACATCCTTCCCCCTACTGAGAGGATGCCTTCCTGTAAACATCCTTAGAGACCTTCCCAAGATAATTAAAAAGATCAAGTTGACAACAAAGCCTAACCAACACACATAGTAAACATTTTACCCAGTGTTTTTGAGGTACAGATATTCAAGGGGCTGGGGAGATGACTCCGTGGATAAAACACTTGCCACTCAAGCCTGAGTACCTGATCCCCATCCTTCCTAGACCCTACATTACAAAGCCAGACGTCATGGCTGACTCCTGTAATCGCAGCAGAGGTGGAGATAGGAAGTGAAGCTAGGGGAATTTTCTGGCAGCTCACAGCAAACACAGCAGAGTGAAATCTAAGTAGCAGAGTGATATCCAGAGAAAAAACTTCTTCCAATGAGGAGGGAAGATGAGGACTGACCTGAAAGTTGCACTATGACCTCTACACGCACACGCACGCACGCACGCACACACACACACATAATAAAGATAAAATTAAACAACTAAAGATACAGATAGTCCATACATTACCTGAGCTATTCAACACTTTATTCTAAAATAGGTATTCTGTTGGTTGATTTTGCCCATCCCTCCTGTAGGCTAAAAAGCTAATGTGAGTGTCTTGAGCACATTTAAAGGTAGCTCAGATGCACAAAGTGGCACATGCATCTGGAGTTCACTCGAGGTAGCAGGAGGCCCTGGTGGGCCCATATTCACCCACTCATTCTTTCTCACTGTCTGCCTCTCTTAAATAAATAAATAAGTTTTTTTAAGGTAGGCTGGACTAAGTTTGAATGTTTCTTGAGTTAGGTGTATCAAAAACATGTTCAGCTGGGGCATGGTGGCACACACTTTTAATCCCAGAATTTGGGAGGCAGAGGTAGGAGGATCCACATGAGTTCGAGGTCAGCCTAATACTACAGAGTGAATTCCAGTTCAGCCAGGGCTAAATCAAGACCCTACCTCAAAACACCAAAAAAAAAAAAAAAAAAGCATGTTTGTTGTGCCATATTTTCAACTTGTGATGAGTTTATTGGGACATACTCCTATACACAAAGAACCATCTGCATTGTGTTGAATTAAAGTTTATTCAAGAGAGAAAGATGGACTTGGATTTAGGAGTCATAAAGGTTGAGGACACGAAACCAGCAGAGTTAACATGATCACCAAGAGAAGCTGAAGCTGAGATGAGGGCGGGTCTGCTGCAAGGGGTCAGGGAGATGTGAGCCTCTTGAGGAAGGGGCTTCCTTGGAGGTAGGTGGGTCTCGAAATGTCATTCAGTGCAGAAGGGCCTCTATTTAAGGAATGCCTGCAACTGGTTTATCTGCTATTATGAAGTCTAGGAAGGCGAAAACAGAGTCAGCCTTTTGGATTTAGCCCTATGGAGATCATGGATGAACTTCTCTCCAGCAGGGTTGATTGTATGCAGATTCTAATTTGCATAGTCAAACATGTATTTACATTATCAAGACAATGAAAAGACCTGTCTGTCCAGCATCTTCTCCACTCTCTGTCTTACACTTGTAAAGACCCCTGTGATTACAGTGGGCATTCCCAAATCGTCCAAAGTCATTTCCTCATCTGAATATCCTTAATACCACCTGCCAAGTGTTGGGTAGTGAGAGAGAGTCATGGATCCCTGGCCCCCTGCAGTTGAGCCTGTCTCACCGGCCAGCAGGAGACAGGCCCCATGAGGAAAGGTGAATGCGCAGCCGGAGCCCCACATACACTCGCAGCTGGGAGAAGTGTCTGAGCAGATCTCAAAACTTTATTCCAGCATCCAACCTTATATACAACCCAAAGATCCATTGTATTGCCTTAACTCTTTCACAAGGGGGCTCAGGAAACAGGAACACAGCCAAGGGAACTCAGCCAGCAAAGCTTATTAACACTTCTATCACCTTTGCCTGGGGGGGGGGGACAGGTGTGCTAGGATTAAAGGTGTGTGTCCCCATGTCCAGCTTCTTTCTAAAACTTAGTTCAAGGTTACTCAGCTAGGCTGGGGCACAACACCAAGTCCCTCTGACCATGCAAGGCTACATATTTATAGGTTCTGGGGACTTAGAACATGGGTTTTTTTGTTATAAGCATCATTATTCTTCCTATCAGAGAGATATCATTTCTTTGACTGACTTATTCCCTACCCTCTACCATACCTTGAGCCTCTGGAGGTAGATACCATGCCAAGCAAGGCTTAGCAGTTATGGCATTTGCCTGAAAAGTCTAAGGACCCAGGTTGGATTCCCCAGTACCCACATAAAACCAGATGCACAAAATGTCCCATGCATCTGATGTTCATTTGCAGTGGCTAGAGAGGCCCTGGTATGCCCAGTTTCTCTCTCTCTCTCTCTCTTTCTCTCTCTCTCTCTCTCTCTCTCTAAATAAATAAATTTTGAAAAATATTTCTGTTTATTTATTGGCACATAGAGACAGGAAGAAGAGAGACAGAGAGAGGGAGGACATGGACACACCAGGGCCCCGGGCCACTACAAACTCCAGATACATGCATCACTTTGTGCATCTGGCTTTATGTGGGTACTGGGTAATTGAACCCAGGTCGTTAGGCTTTGTAGACAAGTGCCTCAATCACTGAGCTGTCTCTCCAATCCATAAAGAAAAATTTTCGAAAGTGAACAGCATACTTGGGGAACAACATCCAAGGCTGAACTCTGTTCTCTCCACACACACATGCATGGGTACAAACAGGTTGTCATGGTTTGATCCAGGTGTCCCCACAAACAAATGAATGTGTTCTGATAGATTGATCCTCAGCTGATGGCAGTTTGGGTTTTACAACCTCAATGAAGCTGTGTCGTCAGGGATGGGCTTATGGGGGTTATAAGCCAGCTTCCCCTTGCCAGTATTTGGCACACCTTCCTGCCGCTGTTTGCAATGCTGTGGCAGAGGTGATGTCCAGCCTCTGCTCATGCCATCGTTTTCCCTGCCAGAATGGAGTCTCCCCTCGAGTCCATAAGCCAAATAAACCCATTCCTCTACAAGCCACTTTTGTTTGGGTTCTTTCTGTGCGGCAACTAGAAAGCTGGCCGCAACACAGGTATACACACATGTGCACATACACATATACAAACAATGCATCTAGGTGAGGGGATAGAAAACCTTACAGGTTGCCCTCTGGACTTGTCCTTTTTCCTGTCTCCACCTATCCTCCTCTAACTCTCTTTATCTCTCTCCACACAGAGTCCCCTGGTTGAATTTCAGGCAGATGACAACTCCCCACCCAAGTCTCTCACAGCCATGGCCACCCCCACTGACACAGAGGAAGAGGAGATACATTATGCATCCCTCAACTTTCGTGAGATGAAGCCCAAGGACCCACAGAAACAGCAGAACACTGAGTACTCAGAGATAAAGATCAACAAATGAGAAGCTGCATGGTCTTGGCTGTAGCTGGAGAGACCACAAAGGGCACACCAGAGCCTGGCTGGTCCTGGAGAAAAAAAGACCCCAGGTCACCATACCATGCTGCAGAGCCCCCCTCTCCTGTCGTAATGAAAACTCGTTTTCCTGACCACCCAACCCCCAGCCTTTGGTAACCACCATTTAACCCCCTGTTTCATAAGCTTGACTTTTTATTTAATTTTTGTTGGTTTGTTTGGTTTTCGAGGTAGGGTCTCATTTTAGCCCAGGCTGACCTGGAATTTATTATTTAGTCTCTGGGTGGCCATGAACTCACAGTGATCCTCCTACCTCCACCTCTAGAGTGCTGGGATTAAAGGCCTGTGCCACCACACCTGGCTTTTATTTAATTTTTATTTTTAAAAATGTACCAGCATATGTTGGTTATATGAAGTGATGGTTTTCATTATGGCATTTCCAGTCAAGTATATCATGTGCTTTTACCATGTTCATCCTCCTTACCTTCTTCTGTCCCTCGACTGCTAGTCATTAGTCCCCTTCCTTGCTCCAAAATGTCCCCTACTTATTTTCATGTCATATACAGGTGTCATACTTTTTTTTTTACTTTTCTTTTCACTGGGACAAAACACCTGACAGAAGTATCTTAAAAGAGATGAGAGATTTATTTTGGCTCATGGCTTCAGTCCATCTTGGTGGGGAAGGCGTGGTCGGCAGTGGGAACATATGGTGGAGAATCCTCTCATCTTGGCAGGTGGGTATTACCTTCGAGGCCTATCCTCAGCAAGTTACTTCTATTAGTTAGGCCACATGATGGAAAGGTTTCACTACCTTGCAAAAACTGTGTTACCAGCTTTGGAAAAAATGGTCAAACACATGACCCTGGTGGGGGGGGCATTGTATAACCAAATCATAGCTATATATGTATGTGTATATATACATATAACTATGTATATATGTGTGTGTCTATGTATATGTATGTGTATGTGTATGTATATGTCTGTGTATATATACATGTATGTGTATGTATATGTGTATATGCATATGTATGCATGGGTATAATTCTATAGTTACATGTATGTATGTTACATCTATATGAAATCTAGGTTCCACATATGAGAGAAAAGATTCAGTGTCTCTCATTCTGGAGCTTAACTTTTGTCAGTTCTCCATAGGAGTGAGAGCATGTTGCACTTGTCTCTCTGTGCTTGGCCAACTTCCCTTAAAAGAATGTTGTCATAGCCCACAGGCTGCTGGGATGAATCTGCAAACCAGGCACAGTCATTGGGAGGAAAGGATTCATTGAAGTTACTGATCCAGGGGAAATTCCATAATGGTGAAAGGTTTGCCCCCTTTCACAGGTCCAAGCAGAGAGAGGAACCCATCAGCAACACCATATACACACCAACAAAACAGGCAAGGGAATGAGAGAGATTTTCTCCCCCTTGATATAGCCTTAGGGCCTGGTCTTGCAACCCTTTCTCAGACTTGTTGACTCCCTGAATCTCTGGAATTTCCTTCCTGCACTGCCCTCCCAGGAAGGGATGCTTTTTTCTAGCTCCTCTGAACCTCCTTACATCTTGCCCCCTACTGAGAGGGCTGCCTTCCTGTAAAACAACCTCAGAGACCCACCCAAAATTATTAAAAAAGGTCAAAATGACAACAAAATTTAACCATCACACGTGTTGTTACAAAAAAGTTACAAATAACAGAATTATAAAAGAGAGGATTGTACAGCTTTCCTCTCAAAGAAATGACAGCCCCAGGGATGGTGGTACACACCTTTAATTCCAGCATTTAGGAGGTAGGAGGATTGCTGTGAGTTCAAGGTTAACCTGGGATTACAGAGTGAGCTTCAGGTCAGCCTGGGCTAGAGTGAAACCCTACCTTGAAAAAACAACAAACAAAAAAGAAATGATAGGTCTCTGAATTAGGTTACTTAGCCTGATTTGATCACCCCACAAGGTATAAACCTATGGAAACATCCCATTCGACTCACTAAATACAATGAGATTTTCCTGACTTTACCTCCCATTGCCATGGGCACATTGGGATTACAGCCGTAAACACTACTAGCTTTACATGGGTCCTGGGGGATCTGGTCATCAGGATCATGTAGCAAGCACGTTTAGCCACTGAGCAACCTCCCCAGTTCCTTTCTACTCCTTGGCTCTCTCCCTGAACACATCAATCTCTTTCCTTGGGGCAAAAGACTGTGTGACTGTGTTTGGTGACAGAGGAGATGCTGTCCTCATGTACAAATTCACCCTCAAGTTCCTGATTTACAGCCACAAGTAATATTAGCTTCCTCTGCAGCTTTCCTATCCCAGCCTTTGTACTTTCACCTCTGAGAGACTGTTGGGTCGGTCCTTCCTCTTATATCCAACACTGGAGCTTTGAATAAAATACTTAACTGCCAGGAGCTGGGTCAAATTGGAGGTGTTGCTGCTTTGTGACTTACTCTCTATCAGGAGAGTCATGCGGGCCATCGTAGTGGCTGACCTGTGGTAAGTGTTTGGTAAATGAATCCCTCCGAAGAGTCACTGTGCCCCTGAGAGGAGGTCTCTGGATGATTCACAGGAGGCAGTTTAAGATTTGGTCTCAGAGGGCAGGGAGTGTGCCATCCAAAAACTGTCAGAAGGGCATGGCAGGGCTGGAGAGATGGCTCAATGGTTAAGGCACTTGCCTCCAGTGCCTAAGGCCCCTGGTTCAATTCCCCAGGACCCACATAAGCTAGACCCACAAGGTGGTGGCCCTGGTGCTCTCTCTCTCTCTCTTTCTTTCTTTCTCTCTCTCTTCTGTATCTCTCTATCTTTCTGCTTGAAAATGAATGAATGAATGAATAAATAAATAAATAAATAAGAAGGGCATCCAGGGATGAAGGCTGCCTGGTATGGCTACAGCCTAAGCAAAAACATGGAGGAGGAAAGGTTTGGAGCTCTTTGGAAGGAAGGCAGGAGAGCAGCTGGACTCACAGTGTGGCTGGTTGGTGACAGCCCTGTGGGAGGTCAGCTGCGTATCCAGGTTTTTCACACTGCCCATCTGCTCACAGGACAGACTAGGGAAGGTCATGCTGACCTCTGAGGTGCTCAGGAGGGAGCTGCTGTGGATCCAAGGGTACTTGGGTCCTAGGCTGGAAACACAGCTACACTCCAGATCCACGCTGGAGCCATTTGCTGCACTTAGGACACCCTCAGAGACATCAGGCTCAGTCCACAGCAACATGCCAGAGCTGTACGTTTATATCTCTCCGGGTCTCATTTTATTTCCTGACTCCATGTGCCTGACATCCCTCCTCAAGCCATGAGCTGCCCTCATTCTACACAATGAACCTTGAGACCCGGTAGCAGTAAGAACACCTTCCATTGTCAACACTGTACCTACTATGGGCCGGCGCCCAGCAGACCTTCACACGGTGGGAAAACAGGCATGGCACAAAACAAAAACCACATTAGGCCTTCTGTGTGTCAGGAACTGAGCTAAACTCTGTATGTTTCATGCATGTGATTGGTTCCAGAACTGTATCTAACGGAAGAAAGTGAGACACCTGGGAATGAGGAGATGGCTCAGAGGCTCAGAGGTAGAGCTCCTGCCTAGAATCCACAGTGAGGGCTGGGGGCATGGCTCAGAGGTAGAGCTCCTGCCTAGAATCTGCAGTGGGGGTCTGGGGCGTGGCTCAGAGGTAGAGCTCCTGCCTAGAATCCACAGTGGGGGTCTGGGGTGTGACTCAGAGGTAGAGCTCCTGCCTAGAATCCACAGTGAGGGGCTGGGGGTGTGACTCAGAGGTAGAGTTCCTGCCTAGAATCCACAGTGAGGGCTGGGGGGGTGGCTCAGAGGTAGAGATCTTGCTTAGCATGTGTGAGGCAATGAGATATGAAATAAAAACCAAACAAAGCAAAGCAAAGCAAAACCAAAACAACCTGAACCATACACTTCATACTTTTTCTCTGACCACTGAGGAAAATCCTCAGCCCAGCGTGACTTCATTACTTTCTCAAACAGCTCTTATACACCTAATACCTGGACCTAGTGGGGCTGGGGATGTAGCTCACTGATAGAGCACTTACCTAGCATCTGCAAAGCCCTGGGTTCAGTTCTTAGCACAACAAAAATCTTGATACTTATGAGTGCAGCCACAGTGACTCTTACAACATCCAGAGCTAAAAAAAAAAAAAAAAAAAGTCTACAACAGGGGAAATGACTTAAGGAAGTTAAAGGCACTTCCTTATAAAGCCTGCCTGCTAGGGTAAATTCATTTTTTCAGCACCCACGCAAAACACTAGATGCAAAAAGAGGTGCATGATTCTGGAGTTAGTGTGAAGGGCAAGAGGCCCTGATGCGCCCAAACACAGACAAATACATACATGCATTCGGAAAAAGACATCAGAGAAACTGTCCCGTTCTCTATATCCTCAAATAAAATTAAATACCTGGGAATATCACTAACCAAGGTAGTGAAAGACTTATATAAGGAAAATATTGAAACACTCAAGAGGGAAATAGAGGAGGATGTAACAAGATGCAAAGACATTCCATGCTCATGGATAGGGAGAATCAATATAGTGAAAATGGCAATCCTGCCAAAAGCAATCTACAGATTCAATGTGATGCCAATAAAAATCCCAACCTCCTTCTTCACAGACATTGAAAAAATAATCTCCAAATTTATTTGGAAGGGTAAGAGACCTCGAATAGCTAAAACTATTCTGAGCAGAAAAAATTATGCAGGAGGTATCACCATACCTGACTTTAAAACATACTACAAAGCCATAGTAACTAAAATAGCATGGTATTGGCAGAAAAACAGACAGTCTGACCAGTGGAATAGAATTGAAGACCCAGCCTTTAATACAAGTAACTTCAGCTTCTTAGTCTTCGACAAGGGTGCCAACAATGTATGCTGGGCCAAAGATAGCATCTTCAACAAATGGTGCTGGACAAATTGGATAAACACGTGTAAAAAAATGAAAATAGACCCACTGCTTTCACCATGCACACAGATCAACTCCAAATGGATCAAAGACCTCAATATCAA
>PVHP010046789.1:0-13148 GCA_004024765.1 Zapus hudsonius
GACCTGTTCCATGCTCGTGTCCCTGCGAGCACGAAGGTATTGTGAGGACTTTTAGGGTCAGGAAGAAACCTTAAGAGAGGAGCGTCCAACCCTTGTCTTCATCTTTGCATCTTAGGAGTCAGGCAGAGAGAAGAACCCACCATCAAGGAAGCAGGAGACAGAGATTCAGGAGGGAGACACGAGGTTGGTGTCCAGTCTGGAAGGCGGCTTCTCTGAGGGAGGCTCTGTGGTCAGGCCTGGCCTGATGTCTGAAGAAGGCCTTGGGCCGTGATGACAGTGGGACCCGAGGAGGACTTCTGTCGACTGTCTACACTGGCTGAGGACACAGGAATCTTCGGAGGTAGACAATATGGCTGTTGTACTCAGCCCCTAACCTGAACGCAGCTGGCCTGTGATAAAAGCTCAAGAAACTCATGAGGGAAAGGAAGGAGGGAAGAAGGGAGGGAGGGAAGGATGAGGGGGTGAGGGAGGGCAAAAGAAAGGGAAAGATGAAGGGAAAAGAAAGAGAAGGAGGGCAGGAGGGGGAGGAAGAAGGAGAGAGAGAGAAAGTGCTCAGGGGGAGGTCCTCTTGGGTGTGTGCTCTTCAGTAATTCAATACATCCATTTTCCAGGAACCACGCATGGTGCGTACACCTGGTGCGCACACCTGGCGCGCACATCTGGTGAGTACACCTGTTGCCCACCTGGTGCGCACACCTGGTGTGCACACATGGGGTCATATCACCATCCTAGGAGGTGAGAGAGCCCAGTGCGCCTCCCCAGCTCCATCCTCTCAAAGCTCCCTCTGACTTACCTCCCACTACTCATGCTTGCCACCTTCTGGAATCTTCCACGTACCTGGTACCTGCACTACCTAACGTGCAATCCCTCCATCTACGTAGCTGTTAGACTTCAGGGGAGGTTGGGTCTTTATCCTTCCGGCCACCTCTGGCTCAGTGCCTGGACTTCAAGCCACAAGGCTGATACAGCCTGTGACTCCCCATGGGCTCCAGGGTGGGCGGTCACTAAACTGAAGTCTTGTGGTCCTTCTAACATTGACGGTCAGGTAGATTGTGGGGTGGGGGAGTCAAGGGGTCACTTGTGAGACCCGAGCAAGAGAGGTGACAAAGAGGAAGAGGGGAGGAAAGGGATGGGGAAGGAAAACCAGCCCTGACTGGTCCTGACTCCAGCACTGAGTGGACCCACCTGTGGGCCATTTAGAGCAAAGGCGGCAACTGTCACCTGCTTGGGTGATTTCTCAGCGAAGGGATTCCCGGTGATTCTCTGTTTGCAAGCCCAAAGGGGAGCAGTGGGCTCTAGGCGTGTCTGCTACCGCTTGTCCTTCATCCTTGCTGTCACACGCTCACTGTCCTCACTCTTTTTTATGGTCAGAGTGTCTGCCTCATAGATTACGACCTGGAGAAAATAAACCATGTCTAGTGGAGTGGGGAGACTGTCTGGACAGTCAGCACCCGTGAATGTTCGCACGACGACAGGGATGGAGGCTGTCGTACCTGGGGACTGATTAGGACAGGGAGAGCCTCATCCCAAAGCTGCCATCCAGGACCCTTCACTGTGGCGTCATTGTGACGTCATTGCTCTGCTCAGAGGTCTGCGGTGGCTGCTGAGTGTCACGGTCTTGGAGTAGCTTTGTGAAAATTTAAGTCAGGAGAAGAAAGGCTACGAAGTCATTGAAAGAAAAAGTGATCGCATGAAAGGAAGAGCGAGTGGGAGAAGTCCCGGTGCTCTAGAAAGCACCGCCATGCTTTCATGGAACTCTTCCTCCCGCTTCCTGACCTTCATCCTCAGCTGGGCCTTTATGTCATGTGGCTCTAATAGTTCTTGGTGTTTCTTCAGCCTCGGGATCTATCCTGGGTTTTAAAATACACTTTTTGACGCGCACACATAAAATGATCCAAATGGCATCTGGAGGCAAGACTTCCTTTCAAACCTAGCTTAGGAATTCCAGTGTGTGCTGTTTAGTCCAAACTTTGGTTGACAGACCAACACGCTGCTGTTTCTATGGACAGGCTCCCCTCTGCTCTAGTCTGTCCAAGGGGGCTGCAGGGTCTGATAGAAGGGAGGGCAAACATGACCGCCTACAGGGACATTCGTGCAGGGCTTGGGGTGTGGATTCTGCCACAGGCCGGAGGTGTGGCATCTCTGTACCCTCCCTGCTCCCTTCTCTAAGTCACAATTTCATTGATTAATGGAAATAAGTTCCAAATAAAAATATTTTCAAATACTAATTTTTAAACATTCTGATTTTAAGTGTTGGAAAACAATCCATTAAAAAGAAAAGACACAGCCCAAAGAAAACACAACTGCAAGCCAAACTTAATAGACAAAATAATGGCATGGAAAATGCACTCACAATGTTCCACAGTTTATCACGTTTCTGAAATCCAGGTTCAATTTTGTGGTTATAATTTTAACTGACAAGAAGGAAGAGACTTTGAGCTTTTGTCAGAAGATCCTGAAAATGTAATCAACATCTATCCAAAAAATTTAAGAAAGAGTTTGTATGATTGCCATAGTATTAAAGATCCTGGTGATTTGTAAAGTATATATTTATTGGGGTTTGAAATCTTGTTTACTCTGCAAAGACACCTGTATCTCATTTTGTCATTGTCCCCTAGGGTGGCTGTATTTCAACAGCAATGAGTAGGAAGTCACATGGTGTGGACAATTTTCAAAATTTGTTAAAAATTCCTGGCAGACTACTGCTAAATCTTTTGGAGTTATGTTGCAACAAATTCTTTGACTGTAGTAAGAAGGTAGTTTAAATGATACACATGCATACATTTTAATTTTCTGAAAATCACATGATCTAAATTTTTGTTTTGTTTACTTCTATATTTTCAAGACAGACCTAATTTATTCGGTCTTAATTAGGTTAAATTAAATAGGTTAGATTAAATAGGTTTCGTTTTGAAATACAAAATGCTCTTTAAAAAGAAACTTCAAAGTATAACAGGATGCTTTCAGATTGGAATTTTGCAATGGTCTTGGTTTATATCAGTTACCAATGTCCTCTGATTTATTTTCAAAGGATTGCTTTACAAATATCAACGAAATGAAATTCTATTAGATTCTGCCTTTTACTCTAAATTTTTCTAGTCTAAATCAAAATATTTTAATGAAGAAACCACCATCCTTCCATCTTTTCTTGTAACACTGTAGCTAATGCCAGAGGCAAATGCAGTCAATACTGTTTGGGAACTTTGGGTATTGGATGAAAAGTCACCCCTTCTGGCACCAGCCTCAAGTGAAAACCCTTCGGACAATCCTCTGTCCTTAGGATAAGAAAACAGCTGAACAAATGCAGATCACCTTTTTCAGACCTGGAGAGAGCCAGCTTGCAGTGAAATCCACTCTGGCATCTGCATGGGCAAGGAGACGGGAAGCTGGTGATGTCCCAGAGATGTCCGAGAGCCTGGGAGCATGTCCTAGCCCAAGGGAGTTAAGGTAGGAGAAAGGATTACGCTGGCTGATAAACAGATTGTTAATTCGAGAGATTATATGGATTTTATTAAATCCAATGAACTCACAAGACTCCTCACAAGTGGGAGAGGGAAGCAGATGGAGCAGAGCGTGGGCAGGCCTCACTCTTAGCAATGGCCTGAAAGATGGAGGAGAGAAATGAGTCCACTGAGGCAGGAAGAGTAGCCTCTAGAAGGTGGACAAGGACCCTGGCTGCCCCCTCGACCTTCCAGAAAGAACCATGGACACCAGCCCAGTGATTCGCTTCAGACTTCTGAATTCCAGAGCTGTTGGGTAATAAGTGGATGTTGTTTGAAGACCCAAGGTTGTGGACGTCCACTGCCACAGCAAAGGGGAGGCACACAGGTTCCCAGAGTCCCAGAGGGGCAGGAGCCATGGGAGCCATAAGCCGATAGAGAAAAAAGGTCCCTTTCACCCCAACTGCCAGAGGCTGTGCGGAGAGTGAGCGTGGGTCCTGGGCGCAGCCCTAGAGAGACTGGAAGGTGTTCATGAGTTTCTGATGAGGAATCCAAGAGAGATCTCGGAGGTTCTGGCAGCAACGAGGACACTAGCCAGCAGCAATAATGGAAACAAAGCTATCACAGTGAATGAACAAAAACACGAGAAAGTTCTATGACCAGAAGAAAAACTATGAACAGCAGAAAACCAAAGATGAAAAAATCCAGAATAGGGGTGAATTTTGATTTATTTATGGAACAAGTATAAGAATGGTAGCGGGTCTGGAGAGACGGCTGAGGGTCGACGTGCTTCCCTGCAAAGAGGTATGAAGACTTTGAAACAATCTAGACCTGCAAACTACACCCACCAGTAACTCTACAAACTTTGCAGTTACAAAGTACAACCATACGAGGGCAGAAGAAGCACATTTTTGCCTGTATTTTGCACTCCTCTGTTTGTTTATTTATCTATTTATTTATTTAGTCAGTCTACTTCTGTCACTTCTTACTGCCCCCATTTCCATGGTTCATATTCCTGGAGTGTTTATTCTCCTACCAAGGAAAAACAAAGGCTCAGAGCACATGGTCTCATCTGGGTTCTTTCATCAGTGCTTTCCCAGTGGTGTGTAGAGTTAAATTCTGAGACCTTGTTCAATCAAATCACAACTCAATGTCTTCAGCTCAGATAATCTTTTAGGTTCCTGAAAGTCTACTCCGACACCCATCCACGGGTGTGGGTATGTGTTTATCCTGAAAAGTTTGAGGAAATAAAATCACTACAGTGAGAGACTGGAATTCTTTTGAACACATTCATAAGGTGCCTTCACTTTTCTTCCTTCAGAGTCCTGCCAACCTCTGGTTAGCTTTTATTTCGTCATTTGAATAAACTTTTGGGCAATTCTCAGAACTCTTCAAGTGTTTAAAAAAATAGTTTTCAAGTTACTACCTAATTCCCTCACCAAGTGTTTCATTTCAATAATTAAAGTACACATTTCTTAATGGTCGATACTTTATTATTTCCTTATTGATAGTTGTAGTCGTTTTTGAACAAAACATCTGCTGATCGCTTTATGGGGGGCACACATTGCATAGCTTCTATCTTAATAACAATAGATAATCTCTGTTGTACAAGTTTGCTTTTTCATTGCTACAGAAAAGTACCCAACCAAAGCTGCTTGTGGAGGGATGGATTTATTTTGGCTTATGGACTCAAGGGGAAGCTCCATGATGGTAAAGAAAATGATGGCATGAGCAGAGGGTGGACATCACCTCCGCCTCAGTACTGAAAACAGAGGCAGGAAGGTGTGCCAAACACTGGCAAGGGGAAGCTGGCTTATAACCCCCATAAGCCTGCCCCCAACAACACAGCTCCAATGAGGTTCTAATACCAAACTGCCATCAGCTGGGGATCGAGCATTCAGAACACATTCATTTATGGGGGATCAAACCATGAAAGTCCAGCAGTTATGACAGACCCTACTCCTGGTACCAAAACTGTTGTTAAAAAACTTCTCATTGCTGCACAGAAAAAAAAAACTTAGCTTGTAGAGGAATGGGTTTATTTTGGCTTCTGGACTCAAGGAGAAGCTCCATGATGGCAGGGAAAATGACAGCATGCGCAGAGGCTGGACATCGCCTCTGCCATAATACTGCATACAGCGCCAGGAAGGTGTGCCAAAAGCTGGCAAGGGGAAGCTGGATGTAACCTCCATAAGCCCACCCCCAACAGCACAGGTCCAACACAGTTCCAATACTCGAACTGTCATCAGCTGGGGATGAAGCATCCAGAACACATTTGTTTGTGGGGGACACCTGGATCAAACCATAACACAAGTGTAGAGAGAAGTATAGTAGATCTGCCCTCAGGACCACCCCGGCTCTCAGCCAAGTGAATCCAGAAACAATTGGGGGTCCTGGGGGCACTTGGCAGGAACAGCAGGTTACTGAGTGGCACCCAAAACTGTCTTCCCTTTGAAAAAGAAGAAGTCCAGACCACATTTGGGCTGTAGGGAAATGGGGTGAAGAGACTCAAGGTTCTGGGAAACCCCAGCCACCCCGCAAAGAGGAATCACCTGGTTTCCTCATCATACTGGTGGCTGGTTCCCACATGCCTTTGTTGTTTGGAGGGGTCCATGTTGACATACATGACATGAACCAGTCTGACAAACCTTCCAGTGTGTTCTTGCTCATAGAATTGTAGACAAAAATCACCCCATCTTTTCTTTCTTCTTCTGAAAGAAAAATATGTCCATGACTTCACACCTGTGCACTTCTTCACCGCAATCGTGTGTTTCCATCCAAGTGGGCTCAGTGTTTGCTTGAATATAAACCTACCATAATCCCCAGCAAAAAGCCAGCTGTATTTCCTGTCTAAATGGAAGGGCTGTGCTCCCAGGCTCTCTTCGGAGCCCTGGCAGGGATGCATGAACAGCTGCCTCCTGATGCCCTCCCTGGGGCAACACCTCTCTCCCTAATCCCCAGCCCATCAGAGCTTTCACGATGCTCTGAACCCAAGCACAGAAAATAACCCAGAGCGGCTCTCCAGTTCTAATGTCCCTTTCCTGGCACACTGACAAGATGAAGATACGTGCATTCACACATAGATCCAGATTACCACCAACATTTCCGTTTTACAGTTCCCTCAAAACTGTTGTAAAAGTTTAGTTATTATATGTTTACTATAGAATTTGCAGAAGACGTGGAAAAACATGTCAAAAGTGAATGCAACATATACTCAACATTGAATTTTTTTGTCTAAATATGCACATTAATATGAAAAGAACGACTGCTTTCTGTTGATTGGGTAGTGGGTAAAATAATTTTAATTGTAGTGTGCTGACCATGCGTTCAATAATTTCTCTGTGAAATGACCCAATTGTTCTGTGTCTCCATTCCTCTGGAGTTCCCCTGCTTGAAAATCTCTGAATAAATTATCCCTAGACTTTTGAATTATTAATGTTGACTTCATGATATGCAAATAGGACCACGTCAACCCTGACCAGAGGCTCAGCACCAGGTCAGAAGCATTCTCCAGCTGGTGACAGAGTTTCTGTCAAGAAAGAGTCCTTACACCAGAATGGAGAGCCATGCGGTGAGTCCTGCCTCCCCTCCACACAGAGTAAGATGGGTATAAGCTGAGGGCTTCTTCCAGGCTCTTCGGGCACTGAATACCAAGGTGAACTGTTCTTAAGTAGACGTAGAAGAGCAACAGGAATTAAAAGGAAGCTATAATGCTGATTTCACATTTACTTCTTACAAGATTAAGTGGTTTGCTTTAGTCGTCAAATACTAAATACACTTTATTTAAAATGGTTTTGGACTCACTATGTATCAACAAAAGTATTAATTGAATTAACTTGAATAAATGTAACTACGTGGGAAAAGTGAAGATAGTAAATCATATAAAATAATCTATCGTGAAAGAATTCACATTTACATGGCTTTTAAGGCATCCTAAAAATTAAATTCAGTATTTATATATCATAAGGTAAAATGATTCAAGAATATAATAGTCTGAATAAACATGATGAACCTGCAGAAATTATTGTTATTCTATCTTACTTTTCAAAACGTGTGAACTATAATCAAATAAATTAACAAAAATATAATTTGATGCATTCTATAATGTTTAGTAACTTAATTTTAGCATAATTCATGAATATATAAAACTGAAGTCATGAGTATTAAATTCTTGGGGTCTTTGTAAGTGTGTCTATATATTTAGTGATGGAGAATGAAACTTATAAAAAAAGTCTTCATTTATTTACATACTTTCCTTACTTTAACAGTTAAAAATTAAAATTTTATAAATGATCTTCACTTAATATGGATACGAGAAAAAAAATAAAGGAACATTACCGTAAATTAATTACCAAGCTGCTTATGCCAGCCAATGATTAAGTCAGATATTACTTGTAGTTTATTACGTCTAACAGGCTTAGAGGAACTGGTGGGCTAGGAACTAACGATTTCACTTTAATTGCCAACATGTTTTTTAAAAATAGTCTGTTAAAAATAATTCCAACAAACCAGTCACAAACTATTTGTCACGACTCCCACTTCCCATGATTAAAATTGCAGCGAGGAGAAAGAGGAAGAGACACTAGCAAACCTTGATGGAAACTTTCCCCTTCAGTTGGAAGATTTCCTGAGAGGAACACCTTACTTCCCCCATTTGTCCAGGTCACAATGTCACACTAAAACATTCAAGTGTGAGTATCACTGAATTTGGAATATAATACTGTAAAAATTGGTTTCTCCTTGTGAAGTTAAATTGACCTGAAAATACTGGATACATTGTCTTTATAGAACCAGAATTTATTGATATTATGAGTATTAACGAATGTAGAAACATTCTAAAGAATAAAACAAATACATTAAAGAAATGGATTATAAGACATCACTAGAAGTAGAATCTAATTTTTACAAATAAAAATTCATATAAACATTAAAGTGTAGATGGAAACCCAAACATTACGAATGGTTGGTGGGAGACTTTTTCTTACTTTTATGTATTTGCATCTCTTGGTTATTAAACAATATATATATATACATACTTTTAAAAATTATTTTATTTAGTTATTAATCCAGCACTTCCTAGGCAGATTAGAATAGAGCCTGGTATAATGAGAAACAAAGGAGGAAGAGGATATTCGAAAGGAAAAAAATGAGTTTCTTATCTCTGGGAAAATTTGTGTTGTCTGAGTTTTCATTTGAGCGACTGTATGAACTTTTCAGAGCTCCCAAAACGATGTCCAGAACTAGGCTTTTGGAACACCAGCATTTCAAACTTGTGGAAACAAGACTTTGCAAAACGAATCTTCAAGCGGAGAAAGGGACACAAAGAGAGACAGCGTGTCACAGAAGACAAGGGACAGACAGCCCCAGAGGCCCTGAGCATTCACCGAGAAAAGACCAGCTTTTAGAACACCACTGGCACCTTACGCTTGATTTCTAGGAATTTAAAACTTCTAGGTTACCAATGCTGCCTTTATTAAGAAAACAAATAAACCCTAAATAAATAATAACTAAGAATAGATAAACCAGCCAGGTGTGATGGTGCACGCCTTTAATTCCAGCACTCAGAAGGCAGAGGTAGGAAGATCACCCTGAGTTTGAGGCCACCCTGAGACTACATAGTGAATTACAAGACCCTACCTCAAAAAAAAGGAAAAAGATAAACCCAAAGGAAAACAATAAAAACGACCTAAAATTTCATGCTGGGGGTGGCTGTTAGCACTTTGATATGCATCTTTTCAGACTTTTATAATACATTTAGCAACTTCAGAAATAAGTTCTTAAATATCCTTAAAACATGTCATTTCTGAAATTCATTCTAGAAGATATGTTCTAACTTTTCTGACGCAGATTCTACAAAGCACAGGGTTGCTAACACAATAGCTGGTCTTGAAGGCTCCATATTATACACAGCGTCAACTTTCCCAGTGACATAGAGCAATGGCTTGGTTTGGTGGATTTACTCCTTGTCTGACCTTGGAAAAAGGATTTATAAGACTGCTTTGTAAGCAGCCGGATGTTTACAGTCTTCTTGGCACGACTGGTGTGTTTGGACCACTTACAACCCATGAGCCTCTGCACCAGCTGTTCCAGATGACAAGTGAGCAAATCTAATTGGTGAGAAACACTCAGAAAAAGGTCACCAGAATGCCCAAAGCCACAAAGGGAGGACCTATCTTAGACCTGGGGAGAGCCAGCCAACTTGGGAAAAACCATCCTTGAACTGAGGGCCGAGAGAAGTGAATGCCTGTGATGGGCCAGTCAGCCCAGAAGAAATGGCCTTAAGAGACCCACAGTGACGCTGCACCCCGAGAGGTCAGGAAGACCAATGAGCAGAGCACTGCCAGGAGGCTGAGGTGGGGTATAGGCTCACATCATATGGGCATGAGAACCCCAGGAAGGAATTGAACCCGAGTCCTTGGAAGGATCTGGATTTGGGAACACAGTAGCATTAGATTTGGGGGTGTAATTCCAGACTTTCTATTTGTGGTAAAGATGAGGTGAGTGAGAGGCAGAGAAGGCACGGGGAGGTGATTGGAGAGCACATCGTCCACCAGGTCTCTGGTGACGGATTTGAGAGACATCCAGAGTCACAAGACTTGGTAGTTCATGTTTCTGATAGTATCGATGGCTTTGGCAATGCTGCCTACATGTCTGTGGTGAGCACTTGAGTAAATAATTATATATATAATATATAATATAATATATAATAAATATTTCTAATTATATATAATATTATAATATATATATCTGAGATAGGGAATAAGCTAAAGAAGGGACTTGGGTACAAGATTTCCGAATCAGAGATGCCTGCTGAGGAATCAACCCGTGGCAGTAAGTATAAGAAGCAGAGCTTCTGACAGGTCTGGGCTGGATCGCAAACTGGCTGGAGTTCTTTGTGGAAGGTCTTTAAATGTTGAAAGTGAGAAAATCACCCAGGCCGAGAAAGCCCAGAGAAAGGAGCCCAGGGGCGAGACCAAGGAAAGTAGCCTTTCAAACTCCAGCTCAAACAGGCCTACAGAAAACAGCCAGAGACATCGTCGTGCCCAGAAGGCAAAGAAGGGCTGTTTTTATAACACTGTTATTGGAGTGTGGACATCTGATCACTGGATGGAGCAATGCAGCAGCTAGGCTAGTTAGTGGTGAAGCCATACTGGAGTGTCTGGAAAGAAAATGTGTAGGGCTGACAAAGCACTTTATGCGCATCTCCCCAGGAAGCCCCCTGAGGATGGGGGAACGTGGGAAACCAGGGAGACGCAGCTGATGCAGAGACGATGTCTGAAAGGCAGGGAGTGAAGGGGAACCTGGAGAATCCGAGAAAGCCCGATGGATCCTGTCTCTCCAGTGGCCAAGAGGCAATGCCAGCTGATGTGGTTGGTGATGCGAGAGCGTGGCAGTGTGGGTAACATCGGAGTGAGTCCAGCAGGCCTGCCTGCGGAGCTCTTGGGATCCGCACCACTCAGCCTCCTCCAGAGGTGAAGTCCAAGGCAGGACTGAAGAGCCCAGAAGTGGAGATGTCTTTCAGAAAATGATGGGACCACAGAGTACTGCAGGATACACCTGCACTTCCACGACTGTGTCCACAAACAAGTCAAGACACCAGCAACAGTTAAGTTCAATAAACCTTGCATTTGACCAAAGTCAGTGTTTTCCAGATATCTTCTTCATAAAAATATTCCTAGAGTTTATGTATCCACGCGTCCAACCATGCTTTTCCCCCCACCAGAAATAAGATGGATTTAATGTTCAGAAATGCAATTCAGTACACTTCGTTCCAGGTAATTTAAGTCTTGAAATATTCTTTCTAACCATAGTATAGCTTAATTTCAAGAAAGGAACAAGTTTTCAAGACACTTGAAATTTGAGTGAGTTTTGAGCCCATGTTACTTCAAAGATCTTTGGCAAGGTCCATGATGTCAGCAAGTGCTATGGGCTGAATATTGAAGCCACCCCACAACCTGAAGCCCATATGTTGGAACAAAAAAGAGCCAATCTGAGTGGATCAGAGCCCTTGCAGAAGGGCCAGAAGTGAAGCCGCCTGGCCCTCCCTCGTTGCTGGCTGGTGGATCCGGGGTCCTACCTTAGGAATGATGGTGACTCCTCACCACACATGTTAGTGTTGGATTTCTTTCATTTTGGGGGGAAATTCCAAGTATGGTGTTTGTATTAAAGTCAGACAGTCATACTTGTGTTTTTACCTGAAGTTTAAATGATAAACATTGTAAATAATGAATAACTACAGTGTTTAAAAGCATGCTTCAACATAGAAGTAGCAGCGATGTCATTATTTGAGGTCACTCAGAACACTGCACTGGACGCGGTGGGTATTGATAAGACTGACGTTTCCAAGGTTGACAATGTAAATTCAAAATGACAAATTGCTACACAGAAGAAGCCTTAATTTTAATTTCATACAAATCTTTGATGCATTAGTGCATTCTAAACTGACATTGGAAATTAGACCCTTTTTTGGCTTTATATTATTTGGTATATAAATACCTTGATTAAAACCTTGTGAAACAATTTAAAAAATATTTTATTTATTCATTTTCAAGCAGATACAGAGAGAGAGAGAGAGAGAGAGAGAGAGAGAGAGAGAGAGAGAGAGAGAGAGAGAGAGAGAACGCACCAGGGCCACCACCTTGTGGGTCTGGCTTATGGGGGTCCTGGGGAATTGAACCAAGGGGCCTTAGGCACTAGAGGCAAGTGCCTTAACCGCTGAGCCATCTCTCCAGCCCAAGAAAACCATTTCTATTCTTTAGAAATTTCTCAGAATAAAGTAGATTGCTGTAGCAGTAAGAATTAACCACACGCGTGGGTGAGATCATGGATCAGTCACTGCTCACATGCTCTTGTGAGGACTGAATGAGGCAGTCCTTACAAAGTTGTGAACATGACGTCGGCCTGCAGGCTCCCAGCTGTCAACAGCTAGGGGATGTTGAGATGATTAGGAAGGTTTTCAGTTTCATGTTTGAAATTTTAAAAGATTATATATTTTAAGCTGGAGTTGCGTTTTATGTATTTAATAACATGAGATAATTACTTTGAATATATGGAAATGGGGGGGGGAGCTATACAAATAGCCCAGCTGGAATTCTAACAGTCCTTATTTCTTTCCTGTACTTTAGTAGACTTCAGTTTAAGTCGGTAGAATTTATTGAGAAACTACAATATGTCGGGGACTGTGGTTGATTGATAGACACTTTCACTTCCCCCCACTTCCCTTGACCTATTGGCTGTTAGCAAGTCCTGTGTGTTTTGAGCTCCAGGCCTTTGGCATAGTTCCTCCTGCGCCTGGAAGATTTTTCCTCCTGGTAGAGGTATGGCTGTTTTCCTCTCGCAATTGAAGTTCTGTTTGTTGTCACACAGAAAAGTTTATCCTAGTCAATATATATATAAAATCATTCCACCGGCTATCAACAAATTCCCTAACATACTCTACGTATATTAATCCGTAGGATCTCTTCCGATCTAGGTCCCTGTATGTGTCCCTGCGTTTATTAAGCATGGGAACTGTTTGGGCCTAGGATCTTTCTTGGACCCCTGCTTTTAGGCCTCCAGGGCCCACCACGCAGGGGCCACTCAAGCAGATGTCGGGTCATAGTAGCACAGCCTTCACGCTGTAGTTTCACCTGTCAAGTGTGATTTCGCCCATGTCTACGTTGTTTGGCTTTTGTCCACCACAGTCTTGTTTCATCCTGTTTCTCTCTC
>PVHP010046790.1:0-13160 GCA_004024765.1 Zapus hudsonius
CCATCCATCCACCCACCCATCCATCCATCCATCCATCCACTGGTCCTGACCTCCGACTCCAGATCGCAAGGGTCACCTGCTCTTCCCCGCTTAAAAACCACTCCCCCAGCCCCCAGAACACGGGGTCCAAACACGCATCCTCTTTGGGGAGGTCAGAACAGACGTCTCACATCCATCAGGGGGACCATCCATCCTAGGCTTTGTTGGCGACGTCTGTTAAGTACCACCTTCCTCCCGCACACCCTTTTCCTATCAAAGCAGCTGCTTGGTTAGAACATCGCTAAAACAACGATGCTCTTAAACAAAGCCACACCTTGACCACGCATCCCTCCCTCAGTGGGCAGGACCCACGCGGCCCGCGCGCCCATCCCCGGCGGTCGGCAGGGGGCGCGCGGATGCAGAATGGGCCAGGGTCGCGGGGCTGCCAGCAAGACAGACAGACGGACGGACAGACACGCCGTGGGCTTGGGGGGAGGGGAACCGTCGGCCTTGACCCGACTGGGTCTGGAGTGACCTCAGTAGCCTGGCCTCTGGGAGAGGCTCGCGCTGGCCACCTGGGGTCACTGTCTGGGTGCTTCCCAAGAACCTCAGGTTGCACCTGCTGGTGGAACAGGCAGGTGCCTTCTGACTGGCGAGTGGGGTCAGTGTCGGGCGAGCATCCTCCTGGCTCTGAACACACAAACAGCCCCAAGGCCAGCTCGCAGCTCGCGTCTCTCGCAAGCGCACATGGGCACCGCGCTTAGACTTCTTAACCCAGTGGGCCCCTCCTCACTGGGGTGGGTGTTCACTAGAGAGAACTGCACAGAGGGGACCCTAACCCACACCCTAGAGAGGACAGGTGCAGGCTGCAGGAAAGCTGCTTTGCAGAGCTTTCTGCCGACCTGCGCTGGCCGGTGTGGGTGGGTGGGGGAATGTGTGTGTGTCTCCCATCTTCTACCCCAACGCACATTCACCATTCACCCCGGGAAGATTCTGGGGCTCTGGGTCACTGTCATTTCTAACCACGTTGGGAGAAGGCTGCTCCAGGCCTCGACCCCAGACTCCCAGGCCACACGGTTGGTCGGCTGGTCGCGCCCCACCGACCCTTTGTTCGCCCCGCAGCAGGCTGCGAGCAGCTGCAAGGCCAGGACGCAGAGGAAACCTGGTCCTGGGCGCCTTCTCCTCCCACTCTGGGGCTCAGGGACCCTCCTAGCCCAGGCCTGGGGCTCTGCATGGGCCCGGGGAGGAATGGGACACTCCAAACGCCACCGGCTGGGGTAAATATTAACAAAGGCAAACGGAGTTATCAATCAACCAGGCCGCAAGGCCACGCACAGCAAACACAACCCAGGTTGGGTCAGGCCAGGCTTTTTCTCATGGCCACCTAGGAACAGGGCCACTGTCCCCGGCCCCCACCCCCAAGCCCAGAGCTTCCACGGTCTTTCTGGCGCAAATGCCCGACCGCAAGGGGGCAAAGTGCGGGATGCTGGAGGGCCTGCCATCATCTTCCCCCAGGACTGGGGGGCTCCTGGCCTCCAAATCCGACCGGGTCTGCGTGGCTCAGCACACCGCCACAGCCGCCTAGGGTACCGGGTGCGGGTGGTGCGCCCACTGGGCGCTTCTCGCAGCCTCGTCCCGCCCAGTACTGCGCCTTCTGGAATCTTTAATTGGAAAGTAATCTCCTGGCGTCACAGGCGCCCACGTCAGAGGCGGGGCACCCAGTCCCTCAACCCAGCCTCCCCACCCCACTCAGGATCCGAGGCAGCGCGCATCCGGTCACGCTGCGTTTTAATAGGCAGCGGCACGCATTACGTGGAGGGACATATATTGATTTTTAAAAAGGTAATTTGGTGTGAATTTCCTCCTGTCGCTCGACTTCCACCACAGCTGTGATTTCGTGACCCGGAAGGCGCCTCCCCAAACATGCTGCCACGTGCGTGGGGAAAGGGGTTTTGATCCTGGACGATAAACTGTCAGCATGGAGGACAGGGAGGGGCGTGGAAAAGCCACCCTTCGGCCGAGAAGCGCAGGCACTGAGCTGGGACCTTACATGCGAGTTGGAAGGAGATGAGGGGTTCGTCTGCGGGCATCAGAAAGAATGTTAGGGGAACCCGGTGAGGGTCCAGCGGCTGCCAAGGTCGAAATACCTGGCAGACAGTCTTCCGGGTCCTGAACTCAAGGCCTGCTAGACATCATTTGATTAGTTCAGAAATCCACTTTTCTTAAAAAGAAGGAAAAAGAATTAACCAGGCAGTTTTTTTTCTTTAGTGACTTAACTGGTGGTAGCCTGGGTGGCATGACCACACTGTTTTTTTTTAGGGGGGATTTCTTGTGTGATTGGCAGGTCCTCACCTTGAACTCCATTCCAGCTCTCCTCACCACCCCAAAAGTGAAGAGGTATTGCTCCCTTCGGGTCTGGTGACACCGAGTTCTCTTGGAGTCCCTACCCTTCTAGAAAAAGGTCACAAGCCTACAGCCAAGGTACCATGCTGGTCACTGGGAGCTCCTTGTGCAGACAGACGCCCCTTCCAGGACTTTCTGGATTCCATGAACCCCTGCTCAGCCCCAACAGGCACCTCTGGTGTGAGCCTTGCCTTTCGGGTCTTATAACTTGGTTTTCTTTCCCCCCACTCACCAGTATCTCGGTGCCCCACCCAGCTCCCCGCTCTCCAAGTCTGGAAGTCCTAGGGCAAGAGGCCAGGAGGTCATATCTGCACAGACCCTATCCATTTGTCCTTCCAAGGGGAATGACAGGAGGCAATGTGTGCCTGGGGGGGGGACGAGTAGGGGGCCCTGACGTCTGGCGAACGCATTTTCATGAGTTGGGGTGCTATGTTTCCACCTCCTTTCCAACTTCCCGCGCCCCTTTGCCATTTGACCTTTTGCGTGTGGCGAGCTGGTTTCTGGCGCGGGCACTTTGCGCACGGCACGCGGTAAGGAGAGGTTATGGGGCAGACAGATCAATCTCAACTGCCCGTGGGATCTGCAAGCCCGCCCGGGACAACAGAGCTCCCGCACGGTGCTATGGCTGGAGTTTGGGGTCCTTGTTCTTCCAGCCTCTCTCCAGTCCCTCCGCGCTCTGCCTCGCCAGGCTCCAGGTGCAGCCACCTGGAGTCTGTGTTGAGAACTTTACTGGGAGCTCGGAGAGGCTGGAAAACCAGGCCTACGGGAGGCTCGGGCACGGTGGCGCCCGCGGCCCAAGCGCCCAGATTGGGGAGGCTGCGGGCCGCTGCGGGGCGGGCATCGCAGGCCCGCGCGCACCTGCTCCTTACCGGCAGGCACTGGTCCGGGGGAGGGGCTTCATCCTCACGCTTTGATTTTAGACTGTGAAACGGCTCAGTGCCCTCGGCTTGGAGCGGATTGACTGTGCCTCCGTTCTCCAGGGGCGAATTAATGGAGAACGATCAGTTAATTAACAAACCCTCACCCCAGCTTTTACCTTTCTGCACCAAGGCTCAGGCCTCGGCTCCCGGCTGCGATTGGGGGGCTGGGGTCGTCCATGGACTCTGAAGTCCATCAACTTGGCAACCTCCTCCCAGGTCTCATCAAACCCTCCATCGCCCTTGCCTCTGTCTCCTCTCAAGTCTTCAAGGGTCGCCGAATGCGCCTGAAATTCCCGATGCTTTTCAGGCAGGGCTCAGCTGGCCACTAGTCCCCTTGCCCCTCTGGGGAGCCTGGCCCGGCGTCAGCAACGTCAGACTTTCCTGCTTGACTCCCAACCGGCCCGCTGGGGGTGGGAGGTGGGGGCTGAACTGGGAAATTTCGGCTTGTTGACTTGGGGTTTATTAACACACCCACTCCCTCCAGCACAGGAATTTAGAATTAAAAAAAATCACAAAGAGGAACTTTAAAAAGTGTAAAGCCCTAAGAGGGTCTGCAGAGAAGGTGGTCCCTGGACCTTTCTGAAGGCTCCCTGGATATGGCTCTCCCCCAGACCTTGGCACTGTGTGCCTCTCCTCGCTTTCCTTTCCACAGCAAGTGACACACTCCGAGTGTGCTCTGATCTTTCCGACGCTACCCGGTCACACAGCTTTGGGACGTTTTGTCCACAGTTACGAAATGAGTTTCCCGGCCGGGTCGCCAGGCGCTGACAGAAGGATCGCGGGAGGGGGTCGCCGCAGGAACTCAGCCCAGCCCAGCCCTGCTCCGCAGCTCCAGCCCGTCACTGGGGATGGACCTAAGGCTCAATTCCAGACGTGCTTCGCCCCCTTCCTAAGCACCCACCCTCCGTGTCCTGCCAGGCAAGAGGGTTTTTTCTGGGCCACTCCGACCCTAGAGTTGCCGAGGCCGCGCTCAGCCCCGAAGGAAGCGGCTGGCTACCTACCAGTTCCTTGAATCTACCAGGTCTAGGGTCACCCCTTTCGAGGAATGGGGAGGGGGTGGGAAGAAGCGCGCCCGGCCTTCTCCCTCCCCCCATCTTCAGAGCCAGTGGCTTCCCGGTCCCTTATCGCGCCCCCGCGAGCCGCTCACCTGCTAAACGGAGCGCAGACATGCGCTGAAACTCGGGCTCCTGCAGCCACTTCCACATCCTCCGGAAGGTCTCCCGGCCGGACTTGAGTTTGCTCCAGGGTTTGGGGTTGCGCAGCAGGTCCGAGAGGGTCCCCTGCGAGCGGCAAAGCACCCTCTGCGCGAAGATGGCCTGCGGGATGCTGTAGCGCTTGAGCTCGGTGGTGATGCGCTGCGCCACCTCTTTGGTGTTGATCTCTTCCATCTGCCCTGAATTACTTCCATTGCTGACCTGGGCGCCGGTCACCGAAGGGTTGGGCTCCCGGGCGGTGCTCAGGAGCTGTCCGTGGCCCTGCGCGTTCAGGTGCGCATGGGGGTGGTGCGGAGGAAGGCCGTTAATGGGCACCATGCCGGCCGAAGTGGGCGTGAGGTGCTGCTCCCCGTGGCGGCTGAGCATGGCCGGGTGGTGGGCTTCAAAGCCATTAGGGGTGAGCATCTTGTCGGTGGGCATGGCCGCGCCCGGGTGGGCATAGTGGGGAAGCCCTTGCTGAGAGTTGTGGATACTGCTCAGACCCGAGCCCGAGAGGGGCGAGAGGCTCTGGCCCATGCCAGCCACGTCCTTGTGGTAGGGGGCATAGAGGTTATTCATGGAGGCCAGCCCGCGCTCATCCCGCATGAGCGTGAAGCTCCCGCTCACGTTGCCCGCCAGGCGCTGGTGGTGGTGCGGGTGGTGGTGGTGGTGGTGGTGGTGGTGATGGTGGTGGGGGAATTTGTCCGACACGGTGGAGATGGGCGGCAGCGGCTGTAGAGGGGTCAAGGTGGTGTAGGTGGTGGGCATGGTCATACCTGGGGGAGTCTCGCAGGCCATCGTCATAGTGGGGTGCAGAGGGCCGGCCAGGCTGTGCTCAGGGGCTCGGTGGTGGTGGTGGTACTCGCCGCCTCCGCCGCCGCCGTCCAGCAGGGACGCCATGCCCATGGAGCGCGGGTGCGCGGGAGGCAGGTGGCTGCCGCGGTGCGCCACGGAGCTGCGCGCGTGGGGGCTGCCGCCCAGCAGGTCAGCGGGGGCGGGCACCGGCTCGTGGCTCACCCCGTGCAGCTCGCCGATCGCCTCCAAGGTCAGCTGCGCGTTCATCGTGATCCGGGCGAGCGGGCGGCGGACACGACATCGATGTGGCCGGGCCGAGGCGGCGAGGGGCGCACGGGAGTCGGTCGGTCTTCAACTCGGCAGCTGGCGACGGCGGCCCTTCCAGCGTCTCTCCCTTTTCTCTGCGTGCATGTGCCCCCACCTTCCCCTCTGCGTCCTCGGCTTTAAAAATATATAGATTTATATTAATTTCCAAAAAGGGATCCGCGCGAGTAGGGGAGCGCGGTGCCCCTGGCCCGCCCGGCCCGGCTCAGGGTCGCAGGGCCCCCGGGTCCCCGGACGCCGCCCGCGCGCCTGCCGCCTGCCCGCGCCGCCCGCCGGCTCGAGCCATGGCTCGGTTACTGTCGCCGACTCTGTGGCCGCGACTCGGTAGCCGCCGCCGCCGCCGCCGCCGCCGCCGCCGCCGCCGCGGCCCGCCCTCTCGCCCGCCGGGAGCAGCACGCATGCGCGCCGCCAGGCCACGCCCCCTCGGTCCCCGCGCCCCGGGGCCTGAAGTCCGGGCACCCGGGGCAGAGGGAGGGAGGAGGGAGCCGTGCGCTCTCCCCGCGGCGCCGCTTTGGCCCGGGGGCCGGTGCGCGTGCGGAGGATGGCGCACAGCGCGACCCGGGGCCGCCGCCACAGTCCCGGGAGACTGCACCGGGTCGGGGTGGGCTCCCTCTCCGCAGCCCCCAGCCCCCCAGCCCGGGTCGTATCCCCGTGCGCTCGCGGCGCTGGGTCTCCCGGGGCGGCTCGCCCGGGATGCTGGCAGCAGCGGTAGCATCACGCATTCCCCCGCGGCCTACCGAGCTTGATTTCTTAAACACACCGGGGTGCTGCGGGCAGGCCCACGCCCACCCTCCAAGGGCTAGCCCAGCGGGAAGGCCAGGATGCCCTATGGGCCTGGGTCAGCCCGGAGGCGGTCCTCGTCCCCCGGGATCCTCCTCTGCCCACCCACCCTTCTCTCTCCGAGCCCTGGTGAGAGAGGAGCACCCAGAGTCCCTCCCAGGGTCATCCCCGGGAGCCCCGGGCGCCAAGGTGTGCCTCCAGCTCAGTTCGTGATTAAGGCCGCGCCCTGCTTCCAGTGACTCGGCTGGGGGGGACCCTAGGTGGGTTCCACGCTAACTTCAGGGGCTGGTGGGACCCCCCTGGTTGTTGCTCCACAGTTGCCTCGGAAGGCACCCAGAGGCCCCTGCTTGGGAGAAGTCCTGAAGCCGCGGGAGCGAGCGGGCCGCGCGGGTCTCCACTGCGCCCACAAGGACGCCCTCTTCCCGGCTTCCCCGCAACCAGCCTCCAGATTTGAAAATCAATTCGGCTTTGGGCGTAATTGCGCCTTCTCCCAGTCACACTCCAATCTGGAATGGAACCTGGTCCGCTGGCCTGGTGGGGACGCGTGGGGAGGCCCCCAGTAGGGGACCCACAGCCGGCCGCCACATGCCGCAGCTTTCTTTCATTGACAAAAGAAAGAAAGAAAGAAAAATCCGTAACAAAAGGCAGAGCCTTGTCTGCGTAGGTGCTTTCATCCCTCAGAGAAAGGACAGATGTGCCCATTGTCAGACCCTTGGCAGTTATGGCCGGGTCAGCGCCAAGCCTCAGCCGCGGGCTAGCGCGTTCACAAAGGAGATAGACAGTCCCTTCGAGCCGAGCCTAGACATGGGACCGGACGGAGTGTTTGTGGCCTGGACTGGACCAAACACAGACTTAGGTAAGGGTTGTTCTCTGTGCATGGCCCCAGTCCCAGAGAGAGGCCAGAGGCTGAGCTGCTGGTAGTGGTCGTGGTTGGGTCCTTGGGAAAAGGTTAGGTTGAGCAACCTTTGAGGGAAGGGAGTCCCCACCAGCTAAGGTCCAACCAGGCCCATCTCTCCCAGCCCTGCTGTCCCCCCCCCCACACCTTACCCTAGGCCGGCCAAGTTTAGTGGGTGCAATCTGACTTGCTTGTTGAAAGTGCAGGGTGCTCTGGGACTGAAGAACCCTGGGGAATTTCAGCACCAGATGTACCCCATCTCACCCAAACAATGTGTCTGACAGCCCTGAAAATGAGGGTCCATGTCAAGGAACCACAATTCTACTGGGTCATGCACAGCCAGGAATTTGAACTCCCAGAGAGAAAAAAAAAGGCCTTTGGGAAGAATATCCTGGCCCTACACAAGCCAGAAAACAAAATCACTCCATTTTAACTTATATTTCTATCTACTTCTTCAGACACATATGAGCTAACCCTTGTTTCTGCGCTCTTTTCCTGTACCACGGAGTGGTGGGCTCTCATAAACTGGACCCTGGGGTTAAAGTAATATCTCAGAGCAGTCTTTGAGCTTAGGCGTTGCCCCCCCCTTGTATTTTAATTCCACTGAAACGATTAATCTGCTCTTATGACCACTCTGTTCCTAAAAGGCTATCTGTGAAGAGAAAGAAATAAATTTGACCAAGGCACACAACTTGTTCATGGTTTTCTCTTCCTGGAGTTAATTAGGGACTTGATCCTGGAAACCCTGTGTCCTGTGAGGTTCCCAGCTGAGCCTCTAGAGACCACCTGATGACTGCTGAGACCAGAGGCCTGTTTCAGCTTTGGTCCCTATAGGAGAAGTGAAGGAAAGAAAAATCTGGACACATATGTGTTGGGTTTGCTCAGTTCAATGATTGACACCCCCCCGCCCCCCCAAAAAAAACAATTCTAGGCCGGGTATGATGGTGCACGCCTTTAATCCCAGCACTCAGGAGGCAGAGATAGGAGGATTGCCTTGAGTTCAAGGCCACCCTGAGACTACAGAGGGAATTCCAGGTCAGCCTGGACTAGAGTGAGACCCTATCTCGAAAAACCAAAAAAAAAAAAAAAAAAAAAAATCTAAAAATTCATGTGCAGGACTTGGTTTGATTTGTTAATCTGCCAGTTTTCTTCAGAATTCCACACCTTTTATTTAAACCCAAATATTCTGCAGTTGAAGTGCAACACCTTCCCATGTGACCTCTTACTAAGGACCTGTGATGGGCAGGAAGGGTGCTTTTTTTGGGGGGGGTCCTTAAGGTGAGTGTGCAGGTAGGGTGATGGGGTACTTCAGGCTTTTGTCTCTTATTTACCTCAGACTACCCAGCACAAAGCCTGGCAGTTAGGTGCCCTATGGGGTGGGTGAGAACTGGAGTCCAAGGGAGTGTTCTTTGAAATTTAGCTGCTTAGATTCTGAGAAAATTCAAAGGAAAACAATAGTGTCGATCAAAAGCAGATATTATATTCATATATATGTATATTGTATGGAGGATTGTTGCTAGCAATATCTCAGCATGGAAACAAAGTTTTGTCAGGTCAGAGATTGAACGTAGGGCGGCAAGCACACTAGACAAGGAATCTGTCACTGAACTGCACTCCCAGCCATGGAAATAAAGTTTGCAAGATGCTTATTTTGTGAACGTCCGGAGAGCCTGGGGTTGTGAAGGCAGGTGCCATCTCTTCTATGCTTAAATTTACCAGGCAACCCTATCAGAATTAGAAATAAAAACAGGAGAGAGGAAGGGAGCGAGAAAGGGGGAGAGAGACCCAAAAGACAAAGGGGGAGGATATGAATACAGG
Organism: Zapus hudsonius; assembly: GCA_004024765.1. Lineage (NCBI taxonomy): Eukaryota > Metazoa > Chordata > Mammalia > Rodentia > Dipodidae > Zapus > Zapus hudsonius. The sequence goes on from PVHP010046790.1 coordinate 9,108, forward strand.
AATTATTCTCAATGTTAGCTACACAAGGCTCTCCAAGAACCTTCCCTAGGATTCAAAGTTAATGCATCAGTTTTCTTTGTGAGTAGAAGGGATAGAACATATTGCCAGGTCTTGGGTTTTCAGACCCACTCCAAAGGTTTTTTCAGTCCCTATTTCCCCAACACATCCTGCAAGCTACCTCCTTGGCTACGACCCCAGAACAGAACTCACTGGCCTTCCCATGCCCTAGGCCAGTCGAGAAAGAACATACCCGCCCCCCAACAATGTCCTGGATATTTGGCACTTGTTAACTGGAGGCGAAGGATTGGGATTTGAGTACTTTCTACCTGGTTCTTCCTGCTGCCTTCCTCTGGAGTTTTCATTTCCTGAGAAATTTTATTCAGAATATTGCTATTGGCAAGCGATTTTGAAGGAAGTGGCACGAGAAGGCACTATGGACCAACCATTAAATAAAAAGTCCACCAACAACAAACTTGTCTTAGGCTGGGGTATAGTTCTGGGTTAGAGCCCAGACAAAGTGACAGGTTCTGAATTCCAGCCTTAGCACTTTCAGGCGGTGAGGTCTTTCCACCCTCTGGGGCCCTAGAATTGGGGGTGGTCCTGTTAGCTTTCCTTTCAATCTTTCTTCTTTCTAGTGGGTAGTTTGTATCATCTATACTGCTAACCTTTCTTTCTTTTATCCCTCTTAATTGTTTTTGCCCAAGAAAACATTTTAAACTCAGCATTTTTGCACTTTCTTCTCTGCCCCCCCCTCCAAAAGAAGCATGCCAAAGGCCAGCACCTCTCGAGTTCCAGGAATTGCAGAGTGTTGGCTTTCTTGTAACAGTCTGCATGTGAGGCTCTGGTTACTTCCTGGGCCTAGGAAGAAAACCACTCCCTCTCTTGGGACCCTAGGTGAACTATAGGCAGCTTCTTCTAAGTTGAAGTTCATCTGGCGGTTGCCCATTTTGGCAAAGGCTTGTCGGTGCTTAAGCCAAGAATGCTGGAGGAGCGTTCTGACGCTGGGAGATGGAGGGAGCGGCTCCAGGTTTCATGGGGAATGATGGCAGGACCTTGATCCCTGCGAAAGCGGCCTTCTTGTGGCCAACCCTTCAGTGACTTCTTTCTTGGTCATAATTTCATATCATTGGACCAGAGAACCTGCCCAGGCTGCTGGGGAGAAAGGGTGGAAAGGCGATGAATGTTCCAGATTTGGGACTCCTCACTGAGAGCTCTGTTCTAGGTTAGCAGCTGCTGGCCCGGTGGTTGGATTACAGAGGACAGGGGTGAGAGAGTCCCTCGAGATGCCCTAGGTGCCCAAGTGACCCTCAGTAAGGAAAACTGGGAGAGTGGACAGAAGGTTGTCACCTAGGGATGGTCTGGGCTTCCCCCATCTGGAGAGGCAGAAGTTGTGGGTCACAGCCCAGCTGGGAGCCTCAGAGCCTACTGGTTCACTCCGAGCAGTTCTCTCCTGAGCCCCAGGCAAGTGCACTTGGCCATTTTTTTTTCTTTTTTTTTGGCCTGGTAAAGCCGATGCTGCGAGAGCAGCTGCACTTGGGAAGGAAAACTCTTTAAACAAATCATTTTGGTGTCTAATCAATTAGTGTTTGCGCAGTCAAGTACCATAGATTTAACAGAATAATCGTTACTGCCCTTGTCTTTATTTGACCCGCAGACACCTAGAAGATTTAAAAATAAAACGCAGGTGTTCTGGGCTCCCCATCCCTTTGGGGATTTCTTTCTCTCTCCTGGCCAGGCCTGCTCATGACCTTCTGGCCTTTTGCTTTCTCCAAGCTGAAACTCACTTCTCTCTTCATCTTCTCTCTTCACACTCATATTCCTCTGTCCCTTTAAGTTAAGGTTTGGCTTCCACCTTACTCCCCTGTCTCTGTCCCTGGCACAAGAACCAGCCCCTGGGTGTTTCTGTCCTAGACAGAAGAACATCAAGAAACCAGGTGTTTCTGTCCTAGGGACTCTGGAGTCGCCAAGTCTCTATTAGTTTTATTCCTTGGGACTCCACCCTCTGGTTCCTCTATGAGGTCTGTGGGGCAGGAGAAGGCTTTCCCTGGTGCAAGGAGGTTTCTGGCTCCTGCTCCATAAATGCACTAACTTCAGGGCTGGGAAGTAAAGCCTGGCAGTGGGAATGAGAGGAAGCTGTGGGGAACAAGTCTTCTCCATAAGCTTCTTTGATCCTGGCTGTTTCCCATGGTCCACAGGTCAGCCCTCCAGAATATCTGCTTCTCTTTCCACTGGGTGCCTTTTACAGGTCCCACAGGTAGGGTGTGAGTGTGTGGGAGTCTACATGAGGGTTTTACACCTGGAAGAGGGCTGTGAGAATACGGGTGGGTTAGGAATTTTGGAAGACCTGGAATGACCACGGATACTTGCATCTCTTAGCTCCTCTAATGAATAGGGGTGAGACTGATGTACTTGGCTAGTAGGTCTCCAGGGAGAAGGACAGTGAGCTGCTGCTGAAGAAGCCCCTCCACACACTGCCCAGGTATCCCTGGGCTCCAGTTGCCCCAACCCAAGCACCTAGAATATTCCAGCCATGGTGGAGCTGCCTGATAGCCCCTTGTCTCCATCATCACCGAGGAACCGGTTCTCAACAATAGATGATTACATGGTACTCGACTAATGCTTGTATTTTCCCGTTTAACATACATTAATCCAAGTAACAAAAAATCAATATTGCTAACAACATTGCAAACAAACCCTAGTCTATCTCACACAAAAACCTCTTCCGGTTTTCAGTCACTCCTACCCCATTGAATTTTGCCGTTTTTCCTTTCCCCACTGAAAGCAAGTCTGACTTTCAATAGGACTTCTGTAGAAGTCTTTCTGTCCTCCCCTTTGCCGTGGGTGTGTGCGTGGGACCCTCCAAACCTAGCCACCTCCTTCCTGGGGTCACATGAGGATCCTGAGTGTCTCTTAAATAAACTCTTTCTTTCTGAGACCAGCCAATGCAGGAAGTCACTGGTCAGTGATCATGGGTTTTGCTTTTTCTCCATATATGGCCGTCCCCAGCCTCTGCTCAGGGAAGGGGACCCCACACTCAACTCTTCCCTAACCCTTGACACCTAGCCTAGCTGTTCAAAACTAATCTCAGATGGTGGTTCTTGTTGGGTTAACCATTCTCGTATAATTATCATTTTTTTTAGAATAGGTGTTTTCTACCTGGAAGGAACAAACCGGAGGGGATGACTAATGAAAGAACTCAGGTTTGCAAAAACACTGTAAATAATTTAGCGTTGTATTTCAAGGAAAAAAAAAACAACCCCAGCGTTCTTAAATCATCCCCATCATATAAATTGCAGACTTATAGTATGGACCCGGTAAGCCTAAATTTTTAAAGGAGCGATATTCAAAAAGACATAGATGTCTGCATTAATTATTTATTCGCCGGTGCCTTCCTTCGTTTCTAACTTATTATTAATTAGGCGCCTCTAGTCTTTCGCGGAGCGCTCCACGGAGTCGGTTGCAGCTTTAAATATGAATTAAAAGCAAATCCAGGCTACTGTAATGCGAAAATTATTCCGTGTCTTGCACGGCAGAGATGGATCAATACTGTGGAACTGGGCTCCCAACGACAGGGTTATTGATAGCTTATATTAACGACGTTAATGATGGGAAAATGAAAACAACAGGCCCACCCGACTTAGAAACTTTTAGGCCGATGAGCCCCCCCGCAATAAAAACGGGAAGGGGGCAGGAATCGGGCTTAAGTGTAATAAGAAAATTATTAATGAAACCGGATAAATGACTTCAGGGCCTTGATATATTTGAACCTAACGCTCCGGGCTCCTGGCGGCCTCGGCTCCAGCTGGGGAGACCGCGAAAACCTCAAGCCTGGGGGAACTGGGGGGCCTCCGGCCTGCCGCCCTGCCACGGTCCCGGCGGGGACAGCCCAGTGGGGCGCCCAGGGAAGAAGCTTCTGGAAGTTGGTGGAAGGGGGCTGGTCCCTGCGGTCCAGGTGGGGCCCAGCGGCCAGGGACTTTGGCCCGATTTCTTCACTGGTTTTCTTGGCACTGGTCCCTGGAGGAGGGGACTCAGGTCGGACAGACACGCTGGGCT
>PVHP010046791.1:0-13152 GCA_004024765.1 Zapus hudsonius
TAGTTTTCTTTACTTGCAAGCAGAGAAGGGAGAAAGAGAATGGGCATGCCAGGGCCTTTTACCACTGCAAATGAACTCTAGATGCATGTGCCACTTTATGCATCTGGCTTTATGTGGGCACTGGGCAACTGAACCTGGGCCAGCAAGCTTTGCAAGTAAGCATTTTTACCCACTGAAACATCTCAGCCCCATGTTTCTAACTTTTAAACAAGTTATTCAAGAACTATCTGCTAATTTTCCGAATCAGTTCCTAACATGGCCACACTTATCATCACTAAGAGAGAATGTGTACTTATTTTGAGATCTGTACAACACCACATTGACAATTTTTGTATAACCTCAGTAATAGCAAAGTTATCTCCTCTCCAAGTAAAAGGAAAAACTCAAAATAATAATGCAATAATTTTTTAATGACATTATACTTGCCATCTATTTAATCAACAAACATTTATTGAGTGCCACCATGATAAACTTTTTATTTTCCTTTCCAGTGCTGGGAATAGAACCCAGTCTTTCCTCACTAGGCAAGTGCTCTCCCACTGAGCATATATATATATATATATTATCTCAAACACAAGATAAGTGGAACACAGTACAATATAATATTTAGATAAAGGAAAGAAAAGAAGAAATAAGTCTACTTTAAGAAGGAAGTATGAGGAGCTATTATATAGAAGAGAGTAATTTAAGTGAATTTTTTAACAAAAGAAACTTATTGTTAATTATTGGATACATTATATGAGCAAGTCTTGTGATGGTACCCCCATTTCCCTCTTCCCTGGTCCCCAACCTGCTGGGGGCCCTCCTCAGTGGGATTACTGGACCAGTCCATGTGATAGGGGGTTATGAATTATATAAGTAGCAGCCAGTTTTCCTTTGTGTGTTGTTGAGGGGGGAATGTCTCTGGATATTCTCGCCCTAAGTGAATTAAGTCATTTGTTTTTGGTGGTCTCACATGTGAGCCAATTGTTCTGCCACTGAGCTACACTCCAGCATCCTACGTATTTATATCCCCTAATTTTAATTTAGCTTGCTTCAACAATTTATTGCAGACCTCTCCCAAATGTGTGGTATCAAAACTATCTGGGGACCTTCTGAAATAGGAATATTCCTTGCAGTAAGTCTGGGAATTTTGATTCAATCAATGTGGGCTGAGGTGAGGCCTAGGAATAATTATGTTGAAAAAGCAGCTAGGGTGCTGGGGTTGTGGCTCACGTCAATCCCAGAACTCAGGAGGAGGTAGGAAGATCACTGTGAGTTCAAGGCTAACCTGGGCAACAGAAAGAGTTCCAGGTTGGCCTGGACTAGAGTGAGACCCTACTTCAAAAAAACAAAACAAAAGGCAGTCATATAAGGTAAAACATTACAACAGAACCTCACTTTTACATAAGACACATGAATAAAGTAGGTGAGAACAAGTTCTGTATTTAAATAAAATTTAAAACAGGTTTGATGAAAAATTGCTTCTACTAGGTTATAACTAATAACTTGACCTAAATGACTTCATTGTTGATGTAATCCATTAACAAAGATTATGAAAACAAATTCTTTCTTACCTAAATTGGCATACATTACAAACAAGTTGAAATACTGCTGTAAGTGACGTCCATGCTCTGAAACTTCCCTTCTCAAGAGATTTAGTACTGCTCTCAGTAAGTGATCACTCAAGCTTAAATTGTCATAGGCCTGCAAAGGACAAAACAGCGATTTCTCAACAAGGTACAAATAGAATTTTATTCATAAACTGACATTAATGAAAAAAAAACTGAAATTGAATGATAAATTGTGTGTATGTGTGTACATCCTATGGCTCATGTGGAAGTTAGGACAACCTCTAGATATCTAGCCCTCTCCTCCTTCCACCTTCTTTTTCAGATAATGTCTCCCTTGTGGTATTACCACTGTGTGCTCCAAACTAGCTGGCCTAGGAACTTCCGGATTCTCCTGGCTCTACATCCCACTGTAGTAGGCACATTGGGATCACAAACAACCTATTCCACTTTGTGCCTGGCTTTAAGGGGTGCTGGGGAGGATCAAACATAGGTTGGCAGGTTTGCAAGCAAACACCCTACCATTTCCTAGTCCTCCAATCTTATGTTTTAAAAGAGACAATCATCATTATTTATCATTCATTTCTACATAGTAATTTTATTCATTTGTTTTGACATAGTGTCTCTCTCTAGTTCAGACTGACCTGGAACTCACTCTGTAGCTCCAGGCTTCTCTTGAACTCATAAGTAACCCTCCTTCTTTAGCAGCTGGAGTGCTGGGATTAAAGCTGTATACTGCTACCACACTCTGAACTAGGCAGCAATTTAAAAAAAATATTTTATTTGCACACACTAGTGTATGTTTGCCAGGGTCTGTTACTGCTGCAAATGAATGTCAGATGCATGTAGCACTTCATATGATTATATATGGGTGTTAAGGATTGAATGGGGGCCATCAGGCTTTGTAAGCAAGGGTCTTTAACCACTGAGCAACTCCTGAACCTTTCTAGGTAGTAATTTTAACGGAATTCAGACATCAGGTTGTGTGTGTACAGTTGTCACTTAGGCAAACACCAGATATATATAGGTTTCTCACTTCAATTTCCAAGAAACATTACTTGTTGGTAAGCACTTAATGATTAGAAAGCTGTGCAGTTACCTGATTAGAAGGTCCAGGAGATGCAAAAGGTGAAGGACATGGTCCATCTTGTAAGGAAAAATGTGCAATAAAAACTATAAGTTTTGCAAATGCACCTCTCACTTCTGCACTAGGGCACTCCAAAAGGTATTCAGAGAAGCGATTTGAAACATTAAAAAGGACATTATGAGCAAACCAAAAACGTACATTCTTGCTGTGGCGAAGGAGAATACACAATGCATCATACCTAAAACAAATAAGACATGTGACTATCACGATTCAGTATCATGTTTATGCTTTTTCTCTTTAAGGGTTTTTAAAAATTTTTATTCATTCATTTATTTTTGCTTACAGGAGATAAAAGCAGTAATTGTTTTGTCTTTGTATTAGCATTAAAACGACAGATGAAAACTATGACTTGGCCTAGTCTCATGGAGTTACAAAATAGGTAAAAGCTGGGCTGGAGAGATGGCTCAGTGGTTAAGGCACTTGCCTCCAGTGCCTAAGTCCCTGGGTTCAATTCCCCAGGTCCCACATGGGCCAGATTCACAAGGTGGTGGACCTGGCCCTCTCCCTCTCTCTCTGCTTAAAAATGAATGAATAAAATATTTTTTAAAAAATAGGTAAAAGCATATATTGGCCATTAATCCATTATCAAAATTCTTTTTAAGTTCAATGACTAAGTACTCTGTTTCTTTCCTTAACATTTTTCTTCTGGGTGAGACCCTACCTTGAAAAACAAAACAAAAAATTATTGTTAAATTAAGGTAGTATAATGGTCTCCAGCCTCTATATTTTTATAATCAGAAAATTAAAACCATTAAAATTTTTTCACCCTTTGAATCTATGACCCAATTTAACCTAGGGAAACTAAATAAGACCCAACAATTTCATAAAAAAAATTAACTTTTCAATCTCATCTTCTAATTTTATATGTCAAAAACAGGACAAGGTAAAAAGAAACAGAAGCCATGCTGTGAACTAGAAAATAAAGGCTTAAAGGCTGTATGTAGATCAGTTATTTGAATATGATTTCTGTCATTACCAACATTTATTTTTGATTTTCTTTTTCTTTTTTTTTTTGGGGGGGGAAGGGTCTCACTCTATCCCAGGCTGACCTGGAACTCGCTCTGCAGCTCAGGCTGGCCTCGGACTCATGGTGTGCTGGAATTAAAGGTGTGTAACACCACACCTAGCCTACCAACAACTTATTCTGCACTTCAAACTTGAAACAATATTCTCATAGTTGACTAAAGCATCCCACCAAATCTTAGTATAAGAGGTATAAAAATCCAAAGCAAGGTACCAATCACTAGCAGAGCCACGAACAACTTTCTTTGTGTGAAATCCTGTAGTGAAGAGGAACCTAGCAGCAAGCTGAATACTAATCATAGTGATTTCTTCTGCTTCCGGGGACAGGTGATCTTGCCCTATAAGTAAAATGCAGATCCTCAGAAAAGACACACATATTTCTTTCAAGCCCCACTTTCAAACATGTTTGTATTTTGAGAAGTTCTTTGTTTAAAATAAAAGAACTTCTTAGGCTACTTAAATAATTCATACTCCTGATTTTCACAGCTTAAGATAGCATGTTTCAAACTGATTGTACAAATCAAAAGGAAATTGCTACAAAAGTTCTTGTTGGTACACATTGTTTAAATATAAGATGTTATCTTAAGGCCAACTAACCAAAAGCAAAAATTTAGACCCATTTAAAGTGAAAAGTTTCATTTTGCAAACTAAGCATGTTTATGCCGACTAAGAAATCTTATAAGAATTACTCTTTACAACTAAGAAGCTAACTATTGACACTTACCTGAAGCAGGGTTTAAGTAAATACCATTGCATGTAAGTAATTTTTTCATAAACTGAAAATATTCCGAACTGTACTGCATTCGGTTATGCATGAATTGTACATTTTGTTTCCGTACACTTCTCTCAATGGCTGATGGCATAACAATCTGGTGGGGTCTTGTGGTGATAGCAATTTCTGATATGTATCTTATCAACTGATCACCATGGTCTATTGTGTCCATTCTCTCATAAAAAAGTATGTAAGCATTCCACCACCTTTTCTGCCGCCTGTATGACATGCGCTTCATCATGTGATCAAATACTTCTCCCATGTACTCTCCACCAAAACACTGGTTTTTCATTTCTTCATCGTCATCCATTTTACACTCTGTTACATCTCCATCATCAAATTTATACCAGCGATTTCTTTCTCCATCCCCACTATTCCTCTGAATGATGTAAGAATAATAATGTCCCCCACTTGCTTGACCACTGTGGACAAGCACTCCAACAAGTCTATATTTTGTGCTTCCTGCTGTCTCGCTTTCAGACTGCTCATTCTGTTGTATCAACTGACTTTCTGGGTTTACATTGTCTCCTTCCAGCTTAGCAACACCTGCAACTGTGTAAGGTTCCATGTCTAACTCTCGAGGAAATTCGAAGTAATCATTGAACTTGATTGCACATTCTCTTTCCCAGTCATAGTCGAATCGTTTGAGTTGGATAGCAAGAACAGGAGGCAATTTTTTAATTAGCAAGCGCTTTACAGTGTCAACCTAAAATCAAGAGAAAATTATCAGATACAATCCACTTCAAAAAACAAATCAATCAGTAACAAAACAATCCAAGTAAACGTAATTCTTTTTAGGTGTTGCACATGCTAGGCAAATGCTCCCCTAAACTATCTCTCCAATCCCCGATTTTTATTTTCACATAGGATCTCACTAAATTGCTCATACTGGCTTTGAATGTGTGATCTTCCTGCCTCAGCCTCCTGAGTAGCTGAGACTACAGAGCTATATTAAATTATGTTTTCTTTTTTTCTTGAGACAAATCTCACAATATAGTTTTCGCTGGTCTGCAACTCACAGGAATCCCCTTGCTCCTGTCTTCCCTCTGCTGAGATTACAGGGCTCTAAGCAAACTATTGCCTGGCTCTAAGCAAACTATTAGTGATAGACATTAATTGTTGCCTAATTTCTATACTGTCATGTTACCTAGCTAATTTCACTTAATATTTAGTATTATTCAAATGAAGGTGGTATGCTATAAGCAAAGGGAATAGCCCCAATAGCAGCTACCATTTATTGGGCAGTTAGATGCCAGTTAGTATTAAGTGATGTGAAAGTGGCAATGCTTAATCCTCATGACTGTCTCAAGCAGGTACCAACAAACTGAAAAGAGCTGAAAGTGGCAGACAGCATGGCTGCACAGCTCACCATTTCAATCTTCAAACTAATGCTTTTCTAAGTGGTGTGGAAGGCCAAACAACACAGGAGGTGAGAATGTTTGAGAGCCAGAAAAGATAATACACAGATCACTATAAAAACTATAACAGATGATGAAAGAAATCTCAATGTAATTAAGGGCTTCAGCAAGAAATCCTAAACATAGAGGAAAAATGTTTTGTGCATATGATATTAAGCTATTATAATTTTGTTTTTTTCTAGCCTGTAACTATTTCTTCTTATCTCCTGATATGCCTTTAAATCAGTATTACCTTGACTACTTTTCTATTACCACTATAACAAAGTAGGGTAGAAAATTACAGTGTACTTAGATGAACAAAAAAAATCTTCTTCAAATTTCATTAAATATCCTATTTAAATGAAATTCAGATAATCCATACCTTTTTATTGCATTTTTCACAATGATATGCATTAGCCCCTTCTAATAAATCTCCTTTGACATACTGCTCCAAAGAATCAAGAAGATTTTGGTGATTTCTAATGTCTACATTCAGAGTCGTAAAAGATTCTTCACATTCGTACCTAAAGATATTAAGAAATCATCAAAAAATGTATTCTTAAGCATTTCATTTAGTTACATAACATAATTTGCAATATTTATAATATGAACCTTTAACTCGCAGAATGCTACCAATATCAATAGCATTTATTTAACCCGTGTTGGTCAGTACGTTAGAACTATATGCTAGGTTCTTTACTTTCATGCCAAACTTGCTAAGGAACTATCACTATTCCTACTTCAAAGAAATGGGTTCAGAAAGGTTAACTTGGACAAATGGAATTTTTAAGCCAGGTCTGTTTGCTGCTTTCAAATTTTCACTATTGATTTTAGGTTGATACTGTGGTTTTATATATAGACAGAAATCATGGGCCTTGTGGTTTCTGGCCAATTCCTCAATTCTGCCAATCTGGCAAAAGCAGACAGAGGGTACATGATTGAGAGAGAATGTTCAAATAAAATTTTTTTTTTCAAATAAAAATTTTTATAGAAACACATGATAGGCTGGATTAGATAGATCCATACTCTACAATTTGTTGACCCTTGTTCTTGGCAAATAAAAAGCTTTCCAATAGACTCGGGACTCTCTTATGTTATTATATAACAAAACAGGACTTTTTTCTTGTTTTGAGGCAGGGTCTCACTCTAGCCCAGGCTGACCTGGAAGTCACTCTGTACCTCCAGATAGGCCTCAAACTCTCAGTGATCCTCCTAACTCAGCCTCCCAAGTGCCAGAATTAAAGCTCTAAGCAAAATACTATCTAAGTTCCTTAGGAATATTGAGGAATTAAAGAGTCTGAGGTAGTAAGAATTTTTTTTGGGTGCTTGCTGCAAATGAACACCAGATGCTTGTGGTACTTTTTGCAATTAGCTTTATGTGGGTGTTGGGGAACTTGGGCTGCAGGCTTTGCAAGTTAAGTGCAAGTTAACTTTGCAAGTTAACTGCTGAGCCATTGCCCTAGCCCTATATTCAATTTTTGTATAAATACTGGTAAGAGTTCTATTTTTTTAAAGATTGTGTGTGTGTGTTCACGCGCATGCCCACACACCATGGCACTTGTATGTGGAGGCCAAGGACAACATTCAGGTTGGCCCTCGCCTGTGCCCATCATTTGAGGCAGGGTTTTTCACTCTGAACTCTTGCTCTGCTGTTCTTTGCTGTGCTTACCACAAAGCTTTTGGGATATTCTCTTGACTGTCTCCCACATTGCTGTAAAATTATCAACAGTGTATCAGAATTACACAAGTCATCCTGATTTATGTGGTACTTGGGAACTGAACACAGGTACTTCAGCTTGAGCAGTGATGTGAGTATTCTACTCATCTCCCACCACCCAAATTTTATTATCAGCATGTAATAGTATCACATCGACTTTCACTACAAAATTAGCACTTACCTATGTGGACAGCCTTGGCAAATCTTCTGATCAGCAAAGGAACCTCCTAAAACTTTACTTAGCATAGCTGGGTGTCCTAATGCTTTTAAAGCTTCATCTAAACTATCCACCAGTGAATTAAAAAATTCTAAAGCATCATGTTGTTCACGCAGATTAACAGGCTCACCCCACAGCCTAAGAAATGAATGGAAGAATACATGTAGCAAATGACATGATATATACATTATATTTTCTAGGGGGGGGGGAAGGCAAGGCAACCAATAAATGACAAAATACAAAAACTATGAGCAAATAGAAAGGAAGACATCCAAGTGCAGTGGAGACAATGAGACTCCTAATAAAAACTACTGATGTGGGGCTGGAGAGATGCTCAGTGGTTAAGGTGCTTGCCTGTAAAGTCTAAGGACCCAGGTGTGATTCCTAGTACCCATGTAAGCCAGATGAACAAAATGGTCCTCCCCCCCCTCTCATAAAATATCTTAAAAAATACTGATGTGGTTGATGGATAGTATGACTCCAAGGTTGGTTCCTTCAGGCAATGTGACAGACATACACATGCATTTTGAATCTAGTTAAAATGCTATTAAAATGAGGTAGTGAATCTTACATGGATGTTAATTATTCATTTTGATAAATTTTGGATTACTGACAATAAAAAGCATGTATCTGCTTAGTCTTCATTAAATTGGTTTTCCCAAGGGAAAAAGAAAGGTTTGATTCCTTCTACAGTTAATCTCTTTTGAGTAATCTGAGGACTTAAGCTACGCAAACCAACCTTACAAAAACAAACTATCATTCACATGCACCACAAATTGAGAATTGCCACTGCTCAAGCCGAGGGCCTGCTGGAATCTATCAAATATTTGACTTTGTCTTTACTGAGTAATATAAATAGAGAATGTAACTGTAGGGTTGGGGAGATAACTTAGTGGTTAAAGGTGCTTGCTCGCAAAGCCTTTTGGCCTAGGGTTTGATTCTCCAGTACCGACATAAAGCCATTCACAAAGTGGTACATGTATCTTGAGTACATCTGCAGTGGCAAGAGGCCCATTCTCTCTTCCTCCCTATACAAATAAATATTTTAAAGCCACATGTGGTGTGCATGCCTTTAATCATGCACTCAGCACTCAGGAGGCAGATAGGAGGATCACTGTGAGACCAGCCTAGAACTACAGGCTGAATTCCAGGCCAGCCTGGGCTAGAGGGAAACCCTACTTTGAAAAAAAAAATTATTTTTTAAAAAAGAGATACATTCAAACATTGACCTTATTAGGTATCAAGGAAGTTTTAAGAAACTGGAAAATGTTGCCCCTCTATGTATCAAAACATCATTTAATAATTATGGAAGCTGTCAATAAATTTTTTTTTAAAAACCAATCTTTAAAAACTTAGTATCCCATAGGGTCTCACTCTAGCCCAGGCTGACCTAGAATTCACTATGTAGTCTCAGGGTGGCCTTGAACTCATGGTGATCCTCCTACCCCTGCTTCCGGAGTGCTGGGATTAAAGGTGAGCACCACCCACCATGCCCAGCTAACATGTGCAATTTTTAATGAGTCAAAAAATTAACAAAAAAGAATCCTGCCCCCTTACTATGATGACAGTTTTTCTCCACCCCGTATTTTTGATTTTCAAGAAGAGAATAAACTCCATATGCACATGTCACTTTGTGTGTTTGACTTTACATGGACTGGGGAATGGAACTCAGTCAGGCTTGCAAGCAATTGCCTTTAACCACTGACTATAATTTCCAGGCTGTCAGTATATCTTATGGGTAAAAATTAGGAAGAAAATCTAAGGACAGTGAGAATATTATCACCACTGCTTAATTATTGAACATGAAGATATAATATGTGTAACGGAGTGTGAGATATTAATCAAGCTTTAGTAAGTCATTTTATTACTATCCATCTATATTTTACCTGAACTGTTTCCAAAATCCTCTGGGCACATAGTATTGTAGTCGAGAAGCAGCTAAATGACCAAAGATCACCTGAAGGTGTCTTAGAACACCAATGTTGTATTCTTTCCTATCTTCTGTTTTATTTAATGCTGGTTTGTCTTCAAATTGTTGAGGATATCCAAACACATCATCCCTGGGATCAACATTGCTCTAGAAAAAAAATGCTACTAATGAGTGATTCTGAACTATAGTAAAACATTCTCTCAGACATTCTAGTTAGTTAGTAATCATTATGATTTGTACTTTTATTATATTTCAAAAGCACTTAACTTTTAATTTCTAAGTTTAACTTACAGTAGTGTTTATTCCCACCATTTCACATGAGTTATTGTAAGTAAAAATTCTGATCCTCTGTCTGTCTCTATCTCTTTCTGCTTAAAAATAAACAAGTCAATAAAATATTTAAGGGCTGGAGAGATGGCTCAGCAGGTAAGGCACTTGCCTCCAGTGCCTAAGGCCCCGGTTCAATTCCCCAGGTCCCACATAAGCCAGACCCACAAGGTGGCCCTGGTGTGCGTGCTCTCTCTCTCGCTTTCTCTCTCTCTCTCTGCTTGAAAATGAATAAATAAAATATAATAAAATAAAATAAAGGAGCTAAAATATTTTAAAAAAATAAAAATAAAATAAAATATTTAAAAACAAAACAAAACAAAAACAAAAATTCTGGGGGCTGGAGATGGCTCAGTGGTTAAGGCACTTGCTTCCAGTGCCTAAGGCCCCGAGTTCAATTTCCCAGTACCCCCAAAAGCCAGACGCACAAGGTGGTGGCCCTGGTGCGCGCTCTCTCTCTCTCTCTCTCTGCCTGAAAATTAATATATAAAATATTTTTTAAAAATTCTCATCATGCAACCCAGAGGTAGATAATATAAATACCATTAATGTATATGGCAATATAGAATTAGTATAGTGATTAAGTTATACTAAAGCTGGACACAAATATAGATCCTACCACTCACAATCTAAGTGAATTTGGTGAAGCAAAAAATTACTTCACTTTCTAAGTTTTAGTGTCCTTGTGTATGAGTGGGGAGAATAAGGATTATGAGATAAAGTGCTCAGAACTATATTCAAATAAATAGACATTATTAATAGTTGTGCTCTTTAACAAATGGTTCAGGAAAACCAGATACCCACAAAAAGAATGAAGCTGGACCTTTACATCTAACATATTAAAAAATCAACTCAATATGCACCCATGCTCTAAATGTTAAAGCTCATCAAACAACAAACCTCCTTAAGAAAAAGTGAAAACTTTTAAGACACTGGATTTGATAATGATTTATTAGATATGACACCCAAAACACAGGCAACAAATTGGGCCTTATAAAAATGAAAAACTTTGTGCAAATAAACTACCAACAGGCAATTAATTATAATGGGAGAAAATATTAATGAATGGGAGAAAATACTGAAAATCACTTATCTGATGAGGAATTAGAACACAAACTATAGAGTTCAACATGGTAGTGCATGCCTTTAATCCCAGTACTTTGGAGGCAGAGGTAGGGTGATTGCTGTGAGTTCAAAGCCAGCCTGGAGCTACAAAGTAAATTTCAGGTCAGCCTGGGCTAAAGTGAGACCCTCCCTTGAAAAAAAAATAGCCAAAAAAATCCAGGATATAAAGAGAACTTCTAAAACTTAACACTTAGTACCAAACTTAATGCAACTCAATTAAAAATGCATAAAAGACTTAAACTCAATTAGGATGTCCAGAGCCAGGTGTGGTGGCGCAAGCCTTTAATCCCAGCACTCAGGATGCAGAGGTAGGAGGATCACCGTGAGTTCAAGGCCACCCTGAGACTACATAGTGAATTCCAGGTCAGCCTGGGCTAGAGTGAGACCCTACCTCGAAAAAAAATTAGGATGTCCACTATTATTAGGAAGTAGGGACTACATGGCAGAAGAGGTGGAGATATTTAAGAGCTAAAAGGGAAGAGTTCTCTGGCTGGGCGAGGTGGTGCATGCCTTTAATCCCAGCACTCAGGAGGCAGAGGTAGGAGGATTGCTGTGAGTTCGAGGCCAGCCTGAGACTACAGAGTGAGTTCTAGTTCAGCCTGGGCTAGAGCGAAACCCTACCTCAAAAAACAAAAACAGACAAACAAAAAAAGAGTTCTCTGGAATGCTTTCTTCCAGATACCAGTGGTCACTGCATTCATGACCTCATAGTGGCTGACACTACCTACATAAGACCTGCATAATATGGGGGGGGGGGAGACATCTATAAAGCAGAGGAGGTTCTAGTTGGAAAGGGGTTCAGTTGTGGTATTAGTTGGAAAGAAGGGGTTCAGTAGAGGACAGATATGGGAAGGAACAAAGGAGGAGAGATCATAATCAGAGTGTGTCTACATGTATGTATATAGTCATTGAAAAGATTTTTAAAAAAGAAAAGTAGGTCCCAAGAGATTTGTGTGTGGTGTGTGTATATGGGCACACATTATGTGTGCACATGTGTGGAGGGTAGAGGTTGATATCAGGTGTCTTTCTCAATAGCTCTCCACTTTACTGAGGCAGGGTCTCTCACTTGAACCTAGAGTTCACTGATCTGGCTATTCTAGCTTGTGCTGCAGTTTTCCTAGACTCTCTGCCCCTCCCAGCATTTCAGTTGGTGCTGAGGATCCAAATGCTGGTTCTCATGTATGTACAAGCATTTTATCCTTTAAGCATCTCCCTAGCTCCTAAAAGATTTTTGTGTATTCATTTTTATGGTTGCCATATTTTTTTAAAAAAATATAGTCCTGTCATGGTAGCTCACATTCTTTTTATTTTATTATTTTAAAATATTTTATTTACTCATTTTCAAGCAGAGAGAGAGAGAGAGAGAGAGAGAGAGAGAGAGAGAGAGAGAGAGAGGGAGAGGAGAACAAGGGCCACCACCTTGTGGTTCTGGCTTATGTGGGTCCTGGGGAATTGAACCCAGGGCCTTAGGCACTGGAGGCAAGTGCCTTAACCACTGACCCATCTCTCCAGCCCTCTTTTTATTTTTAAAATATTTTATTTATTTTATTTTATTCATTTTCAAGCAGAGATATACAGAGACACAGACAGATACAGCCACAGCCATTCAATCAACACAGGGTAAGCCAGGGTGACAGAAACCAACAATTTTCGACACAAAGCCCCCTAAGCTCACAACATTAAAGCAGCCTTAATACTCACCCACCACGACTCAGGGAACTGAGTGGAAGAGGGGGTGGAAAGATTGTGAGAGCCGTGGTGGGGGAGACTATCCAGAGGCATGGCACCCCTCAGAAACAACACACTTGGGCAAGGAGAACCGGGCTGAATTCTAGGCTATCCATGGTCCCCTGCCACAAGAACTGATCCAGATGACCCATGAAGGAGGATATCCAGCTGATTGGGAGTGGGGAGGGGGGGCAGTGGGGAGCTGGGGATATCAAATCA
>PVHP010046792.1:0-12985 GCA_004024765.1 Zapus hudsonius
CTCCTAGGGCAAATATAGTATTAGGTTCTTGCGAGGCTCTGATCACATTTTGCTGTTTAGTGATAGAGTGTCAATTTATTACCATTGAGGTTATGGCCAATGGCATTATGGCTCATGCCTGTATTAAGCTCATCTAATACATATGGTTTCTCCACCAGGCATATCACAGCTTCTTGTTCTTGGGAACAATAGCTAGAACAGCAGTGCTATAATCTGAGGGCATCTTAAACACTGAAATCACCTATTTAAAGCCCCCAAATGTGGAAAACAGCACCGAATAGAAAAAGACAGTTTTAGAGTAGAAACAAGAAGGCAGAGAGCCATTTTCCCACCACAGCTGGAAATGAATGTGTTGGAAAACTCAATGATTTTAACTGCTCTAGGATGCACATGTTTACAAATGACCAGGAAAGCACCCGCTGTTGATTTTAGGACTAGCAACACATTTTTGTTGAGTTGCTGAATTCACAGTATGGTATTTTTAAAAGTATATAGTTGAGCTGGAGTGATTGTTCAGCAGTTAAAGGCACTTGCTAGCAAAGCCTGATAGCTGTGCTTCAATTCCCCAGTGCCCATGTAAGGCCAGATGCACAAAGTGGTACATGTATCTGGAGTTTGTTTGCAGTGGCAGGAGGCCCTGGTGCACCTATCCCCTCTCTCTCCTTGCAAACAAATAAATAAATATATATATTTAAAAAATTTTAAAGGATATCATGGATGCACTTCTATATCTCTTCTTCTTTCCACCAGTTTTTCTTCTGAAAAAGCCTGCCCACCCTTGCCAAGACAGCTTTTTCTAGTTTGCAACTCAGCTCTGATCTGGGTTCACTATGAGATGAACAAGTCAACTCACCTATCAGTGCCAATAAAATATCATAAAGTGCCTAACACATCTTTAAGGAGATAAAGTTACAAATAGATAAATATAATACATTCTAAAAAGGAGTTCGCTATTCTTCTTTTTTAAAATATTCATTTAATTATTTTATTTGCAAGCAGAAAGAGATAGAAAAAACAAAGAATGGGTTGCCAGGGCCTCTGGTTGCTACAAATGAACTCCAGATGCATGTGCCACCTTGTACATCTGGCTTTACGTGGGTACTGGGGAGCTGAATGAACCTGGATGGTTAGTGCCTTAATTGTTTGAGCCATCTCTCCAGCCCAGGAGTTCACTGATTTTTCAATGGTTGAAGTGATAAGACGAACATGGGAAACAGGAGAACAATGGCCAAATGTTACCAGTGGTCTCTAGGTGTTTCCAGGTTCTTGATGTCTTATTCAGAAAACTGAAGATGACATATCAAAATTTAGAGAAAAATGGTCTGACTTGGAGCAGATCTTACTAAGCGATCTCTCAAAAGAACAGAGGGCCAAACACTGCATATTCTCCCTCATATGCAGTCCTTAACCTGGCTAACTGTAAACTCTGCGAAGACCAGTAGAAAGAAGTGAGAGGATATGAAGGAGGGGTAAGGGATGGGAGGGGGGAGAGGAATGACTTAAGCATGAAGCTAAACCAAAATGGGTTCAAAATCATAAAATCCTCACAAGCATACTGTAACCTATTGAGCAAGTAGTGGGTGTCGTCTGGCAAGAGGGGCCGTGAATAGAAGGGAGAGAGACTAAGCCTGTGAAAAACTGATCAGTCCTCCAATTCCTGGTCCCAGCCACCGGATCCTTCCCTCACTGAGCTGTTGACCAAAGTGACTCATGAGGTTCCAAAAACAAGACAGGATTCTGTCAAAGCTCTTGAAGGCCCTCCCCAGGCCTGAGCAGGATTCTGTTGCTGAAGAAACTACAGAAAACCATCTAACAGCATTGAGAGACCCTGTGAGGTCCAGAATGGTAACCAACCCCCAGATGGTAGTTAGTGCAGTGCTGGAAGGCACTGCACAAGCTGCCATGGGAAGCTGATCAACGACAGCTGGAGTAAACAGAGACCACTGACATGAAACACAGTCTGCTGCCTTGAGTAGGCTGACCATACTTCCTACTGGGAGAGAACAGCGGACCAAGAAAGGAGCACTTGTGCAATGGAGGAGCCAAAGCCTGGGGGAGGCAATCAATAGCTTTTAAATTCGGCCAAATAATCCACTTAGTGAGGGGGAGCCCTTAACTGGAACTGGAGACTTAGGGTGATATGCACTGGGAGCAGACTCTTGGGGCCCCAATGAGAGATGCACTATGCAAGCAATTGACGGAGAGGCTACTAAAAGCAGAATCTAGCTAATTCAGAAATGTGTATCTCAGTCAACCTATACTGATCTCACTCTCCGATGGAGATTCTATTTGTATCTTTCAGAATGCAGCGAGAGAGCTGTGGCTCATTCAACCCTACCAACGAACTGCAGGCCAATAGCTGACATCCTGACAAGAGATGAGCCACCCCAGACCTACTGTGGAAAATCCATATGGAACCCCACAGAGAATGATGAAATGAACAAGTGACCCATAGTCACAGCCTATCATTCAACACAGGATAAGCCAGTGAGACAGACACCAATGATTTTCAACACAACCTAAAGCAGAAGTACAGAGACTCCTAAGATCTCAACAATAGAACAGCCTTAATACTCACCCACCACGACTCAGGGAACTGAGCGGAAGAGGGGCGGAAAGATGGTGAGAGCCTTGGTGGGGGAGAATATCCAGAGTCATGGGCCCCTCAGTAACAACACACTAGGGCCAGGAGAACCGGGCTGACTCTTAAGCTGTCCATGGTCCCCAGCCCCAAGGACTGATCCAGACTGCCCACAGAGGAGGATATCCAGCTGAGTGGGGATGGGGAAGAGAGGCATTGGGGAACTGGGAATAACAACTCATTGTTTTCCCATTAAATAATGTAACTCTTTATGGACAATAAATAAAAAAAAACTGAAGAAAGGCGAAGACGAATAGTGAAGCAGTAAGAAACATTTTTAGAGTATAAAGTGAATGTACAAGCTTGAATGTACTGCCAAGAAGGGCAGCAGGCTACCTGAGTGAGAAAGTACTCAGGGGCCCTGTTTGGTGTTTGGGATTCTTTTGAGAGGGTCTAGGGTAAGGAGGAGCTGGGTGCTAAGGGCTTTAGTGAGGGCGGTTCTCTATTTTGATTGGTAGGTTTGGTTATGTAGGTTTTTCTCTTTTGCTCAGGTTCTTTCCCAGGATGCATCTGATTTTAATTACATGCCTGCCCATTTTTGCATAGATATAAGATAGTAAAAAGGGTATCTTCCTTAAAAGTTCACTCAAGGGACACAGTTTGTCTTACTGTGCATACAACCCTAAACCAGTCCAGGTCAGATCAATCCTGTCCACTGATCTGGGATATATCTTGGAACATGCTTAAATACAAACTGACCACAAAAGGGGAGTTACTTAAAGTTGCCAGGGGAGAAGAGACTTATCCATTGTTTGAAGTGGAGTGTACATGCAACTAGATGCACATGAGGGTCTCAGGTTGCTAAGAGGTTTCGAGGTGCATTGTTAGGAAAGGGGTGTGTTTACGATCCAAGTCAGGCAGAGTCCTTTTAACTAAGCTATATCCCTATGCTTGCCTGCATCAACTAGTTCTAGTTAAAATGAATTGCACAGTAAATGCTAAAGATGCCCAGCAAAGATGGCTACCAATGATTTTAAAGGTTTTAAGTTTTCATTGCATCTTGGTTTTGCTGTTTCAGAAAGCACTGTTTCTTACATTCCATCAATTGTTTCAAATCATGCTACATTTTGTTTGTTTCATATTTATATCATGACTTTCTCATACAGATTTTTGTTTTTCCCAGAGTTTCTTACTAAGGTTTTCTTGTTTAGCAATATTTCTGGTATAATGTCTCCTAATTGCTTTCCTTGCTTTTAGTTGGTCACAAGAAACATCTGCCTTTATCACATCAGTAGCACGACAAAGCTGGATTTCTAGGATCTTAATCATACAATTTGTATAATGATATCTACTCTCTTCTTGAAGACATTCTTCACTGAGTCCTCTAACTTCCTGTTCTAATTTGAACATATTGCTTCTGAGGCCTGTTGCACAGCGATTTCTTTTCATCAAATTCCTGGGTTAGTTCTTGATCATGGTTCTTTTATAACAGGGCCTAGAGTTAACTTCTTTTATGATATCAGAGAATTCAGTTTTTTAAACCATTTCTGACACATCATCCCATGTCCATCCTTTTATTTCATCAACTTTACTCTTCAGTGCTGACACCTTTCTAGCTCTTCTTGGTGTCACTATATCCAGACACGCACTGTTTCTCCTCAGTAGTTTGCAATTGATGTTGAATGGTTTCCTGGTATTGCTTAAGGCGTTCTTCTGAAAGACAGATTGAAGAACATGTGGAGGAAGCATTCAGGATAGTTACAGACTGAGAGGTGGGAAGGACAATGCGGCTGTTCTTTCCAAATAAGAATAAAGCAATGGACTTGCTAAGATGTTCGTGTGTGAGGAGTTATAGTAGCGGACTTACACATGCTCAGGTCATCCTGAAGCTTTGTTCCTTATTCCAAGAGACAATCAAAAATCATTGATAATAATTGGTGGATTAGCCAATGCCAAAAAATCTGAATCCTATTCTTGCTTACCACATGCCATTAGCCGAGATTTCAAGGACTTAGTGGTAAGAGTATTATTATTTTGGACCAATGTATTTGAGAGGTCATTGTAAAAGGTCCAGGAAGTGGGCTATCAGGTAATAAACTACTCTACAGGACCCTTGAGAGACAAAACTCATGTTCTCCAAGATTCTCAAAATACTTTCTGAGAAGGGCATTGTGTGATTTTGTTTTTGTGTGTGAACACCACAGAGTACACTCATTCTAACCTAGATGTTCTAGGTCACTCTTCATGTACTTCTATACAGTGAAGAGCATGGTAAACAACAGCTGAATTAGCCTGCTACTGGCAAACCCAACACACTTAAACTTGTGAGTTTTTGAACTTTTATTGACAATTTTTATGAATATAGACAATATACCATGATTATAGTCCCTTCCCACAACCTAAACTTACTTTTTAATAAGTAAAAGGAGAGTGTTCTAAAATAATGCTAGAGCTGGAGAGAAGGCTCAGTTGTTAAGGCACTTGCCTGCAAAGCCTAACTGTCCAGGTTCAGTTTCCCAGTACCCACGTAAAGCCAGATGAACAAAGGGGTGCATGCATCTGGAGTTTGTTTGCAGCAGCTAGAGGACCCGAAGTGCCCATTCTCTCTCTTTCTGTTTCTTTTCTGCCTCTCTCTACTTGCAAAAAATTAAAAGAAAACAAAATAAAATAATGCTAAATGCATAGTGTGGTAAGTACATAAGCCAGTGACATAGTTGCTATAGTTATCAAGTGTACTATACTCTGTATGATTTATGGGCTGTACAGTTACCTGACTGGCAGGACAGTTAGCTTGCTAACATGAGCATCACCACTCACACCCTAGCTTGCCTTGTCCTGCAGTGTTATGAGGGTAAGCATATTCTAGGTGATCAATTTATCAGCTTCACTATAATCTGTACCGTCTTCATAAATGTAACCTGTTGTTGGCTGAACCACTACATAGCCCATGACTGGTTTGCAAATGGCAATGCTACTTTACTAGTATTGAATGTTGGTAAAAACACGGGGGTGGGAAAAGTGACAGTACAAGAAAGCAGGCGTTTAGAGCAGCATCTGACGCCCATCAGGCATTCTGAAGTGTTTGCTATTATTGATACACAGACCAAGTTTCCTAGTGTCCCAATCTTTTCCTTGCTAACTGTAAAAGGTACTATTAATGTAGGGATCTCAGGAGACAGAAGACAGATTAGAACAGGTAGACAGCCACCGGGGACTGAGACTGATTGTGAATCTTGGATGCATACGTGGTCTTTATGGGATAGAAACATCAGTTTGGAAATGCAGTCTTTCAGCCAGCACCGGTAGGCACCTGTCTCGTGCCCAATGCCACATACACGTGGAGATTCAAAGCTGGTAAGAATACAGTACCAGCCACCCTTCTGCATCCTATGCAGCTTGAGCCCTGTGCAGCAGGCATTTCATGTTGAGCGACTCTCCATCCAAGCTTCAGTTTCCCAGGAGAAAACGGAAGCTTTGAGAAACTCTCCTGAGTACTTGCCAGGCCATTTAACCCCACATCCACTCCCCTCCCTCATCCCAAATGAATGCCTTGAGCACCCCAGTGTACACGCTTAATGAATTTACTCTGTATTGATTATTGTGAATGCAATGAGCCCCTGGGCATCAACGTGGCTCATCTCCTTCACTCTCTATAGAACTCTAGATATTGGCTGGGATCCGAGGCGCCCCCTTTGCTCCCAGCAGCACCTCTCCTTTAGCACGTGAGGTCAGAGGAAAATTGGAAAGGTGATGCGCAAAGTTTCGAAGCCCCAGGGGACCTCAGGTCACCCGTCCATCCCTACGGAAGAATGCGGGACCCAGGCTGCCTCACTGTCCCAACTTGCACGCAGGGAGGGTCCCGAGGCTGCTTTGCTTGCAAAGCCCTGCGCGACAGCCACTCCAAACACCCGGGCTTGGACAGGAACCAAGCGGTCACTTCCCCGCCCTCCGGGCGCAGTATGCAAATCCCAGCACCAGGAAGTAGCTGGGACCTCTCGGCCGAGCCCGGCGACAGCCAGTTCCTCTCCCACCGCCGCCGCTCCCTCCCCGGCCCGCCGCAGGCCGGACAGCCGCCCCGAGCCCGGGCGGGCCCCGCCTGCCCGCCCCGCCGCGCCCCCCGCCGCGCCCCGAAGTCACCGTGGAGCTCCGCCGCCGTCGCCCCGAAACTTCCACCGCGAGCGGGTGAGTCCGGCGCTTGAGCCTCGGGCCGGACGCGGGCGCCCAGGTGGACGGGGCGGGGGCCGCGGCCGTGCCCCGAGGGGGAGCCCGGGGGGGAGGCTCGCGGGCTGGGGACGGCGGAAGCCCCCCCGGCCTCGTCCAGCCCGCGGGGGACCCGCGCCGCAGGTGCCGCAGGGGCGTGGTGGGAGGCGCGCGCTGGCCTCGCCGCGGGCGCCCCGGGAAGTCCGGGTCCACCCGCCCCGGGCGCCCGATCGAGGGGGAGCCCGTGGGGTTCCGACCCGGCCATCGCCCTCCTCGGTGGCCCCGGGCAGGACGGTGACGTCGAGGAGGCTGCGGGGCTCCGTCTCTAGGCCTGCCGCGGAGCAGCGCGATGCCTTGGCCCAGAGGAAGCGCTAGTTATTTTAAGAATTCAGGGTTGCCTTGCCTTCGCCTTGGGGGATGGGTACAGGCTCCGGTGCGGTCCCCACTTTCCTGCCTTCATCTCGGCCAGCTGCGGGGCTTCACCTTGCCCTGCACGTCCAAGGTTTCGTTTAAAATTCCCACTGTTAATAATCCCAATCCACCTAATTTCTTGGCCACTCCGAATCCAGGTTAGAATGTAGGCTTTGCAATCTCTCAGCTGTGTGTTACGCTCAGGACCAGTTCTTGAGGTTCCTCCTTTGCGTTCCCTCGTGGTTGAAAATAAATGCACGTATCCCATGGGCCGTTTACCACGCATACGCATATGGCATTCTGGAAATGTTACTGTTATTTAAGACAGCTGACCATCGAAACAATACGCTGCTTGCGTATTTCAGTTTGGTCACTGTAAACCTAGACGACCATGCCTGAGTTAGCCCTGTGACCTTACTGGAACATCTTCTTGATAAAAACTTGAAGGGTGTGCAACTGCGTAGATCTTTAAGAGCACTGAAGGTGTCCGCTCTTCCTTTGCCCTTGGCTTTCTAGCTGTAGGGATGTTCTCTCAGTACAGCCAACACCCAGAGCTGAGAGGAACACTCTCTCCTACAGGTTGTGAGTGCTTCCTGAATCCTTCCTAAGGGGACATCCCCACCCCCAGACTAGGAGCCAGGAAACTGAGTTGTGATGTCCTCACTGTTTGCCAGAGTTGAGATTTGCCTTAAAAAAATTAGTTTGATGCTGGGTAATCTCTGTGGGGATTACTTGGAAGAGGAAAGGAAGGCCTGCAAAGAATGAGATGAAGAAACTGGACAGGTCCATAAATCATTTGTGGTATACTGGTCCTTTCTGCCTGGTTTTTGCAACAGGGGTAGGAAAGACTGTAGACCAGTCCTGGAATTCTAAATGGAAATCTCCACTCAAGACTGGTCTTTCCTGTGTGTCATTGGAAGAGGTCTTGATGTGCAGTGGTACCATGTCCCCTGAAAAGGTAGTTGTATCCCCTTTATCTTAGAATCTTTGTTGTTGTAATGGTGTGTGGAGACTTTGTGATATCTCCCTCCATCCCACTTTTGGGTTGCTTCCTTCAGTAGAAAATTGGTCCAGCACAGTTTTGCAAATCAATGACTTTCGAAGCTTTTTAGTTCCATCAGTATTTGTATTAAGAAATAAATTATGGGGCTGGAGAGATGGCCTGGCAGTTAAAGGTGCTTGTTTGTAAAGCCTGATGGCTTGGGTTAGAGTGCCCACTACCCATGTAAAGCCAGATGCTCAAAGTGCTGCATGCATCTGGAGTTCGTTATCATTGGCAGGAGGCCTTGGCATACTCTCTCTCTATCTCCCCCTCTCTGCTTGTAAATAAATAAATAAATAAATAAATAAATATATTTTTAGTAAAGAAACAAACTACCAAAAACAGATGAGATTATAGTTGGTTCCCATGAATACAGAGTTGTCTCTTAGCAAAATGAAACCACATACAAACCTATTCTGATTTTGCAAATATGAATAAAATGTTACATAGAGACAGCATAGAACATAATTACACAGCTCATTAGGACTGATGACCCCTGTGGTGCATTGATTAGTGTAGCATTAAAGGGTCACCATATCAGAAGGACTTTAACCAATGGCACATTGACAGCAGACCTAAACTGGAACTTTTTCTGGGCAGTTTTAAACAATAAGCGTGACATAGCTTTTGCTTGTCTATGACCTTTGAAGCTTTCTAAAGACAAGCTCCATTTTAACCTTTTATAGTTCCTATCCCTGTAAGATAGGCAGGGACAGAATCAGAAAGAGGGACTAGTCTGAGGTGATGGCTTAAATGATCATTGGATGTCACCATACGTTTCCTGGCTGCTCCAACCTTTGGGCTTACCGTAGGTACTCAGTTACTTAAAGAAATGTATTTCTCATTTAATACACATTTTAGAAGGAGAATCGTGGAGTGATTTTTCTTTAGTCATTTGGTAGTGTAATACATGCCTAATTGCTCAGGACCTAGGAGGAGATATTTATCAAGATGGGCATTTGAGCTGTGGTCTGTGATTTTTAGCATCTCTGCCTTTTGGGGAGTAGGAAGCCTCTAATAAGTGCTGGGATGACACCTATATGACAGTGGTCAAGCTGTTCTAGTAACTGCCTTGGTGGCTGATGAGGTGCTGATTGGTTAACTCAGATATGCCCAAGAAATAATGGACAAAAGAATTTCCTCCAATTTTGCTAGAAGTAACTTGCCTATCAACCCTATCAGCTTCCTGTGTGGCTGTTAAAACAAGAGCTCATTTGTAGTGAAAATTAAAAGTTACAAGACAAGACCCATAGGATTCATGGTAGAAGTCATCCAGTTTTCCGAGCATTGCTCTGTGCAAGCCACCATCTGAATATTCATTCTGAAGAGAAAGACATAGAAGGGGAAGTTTTTTTTTTCCTTCCAGTCAGAAATACTGAAATATTTCTTACAGTTGCCTAGTTTCCTGATGCTTAAGTTGCGAAACTTTGAGTGCACTATGTCATCGTTTCTAAGATTTATTCTGAATAAGTTCCCATTTGGGGAGAGACATCCAAGTGTAGAAAATGATATGTTAACCTGCCTGTCAATGGGGGATCAGAAATTTTGCAACTGATCATTTCAAAGACTTGAAACTTTTGTTATCGTTGGCTTAAGTTAGCTAGAAGGACTCATGAAATTTAGAATAACAAGCTTGAGTAATCAAATCAAAAGGGCTTGTTCATGCTGACATGGGCAGGTGCCGGAGATAGCCTTCATTCTGTGTTCTTGGACATTCTGTGTTCTTTTCATTCATGTTGTTTTATACTTCATTTTCCCCTCCTACTGGATAAGCTGTCAAGTTTGAAATTTGCTATTTTTTTAAAAGTTATATTTATAATTAGGATCCAGTTTTCCAGGGTTCAGAACTCTCCCCAAATTTTATTTCACTGTGCTTTATCAGTCCTCAACATATTTCCAGTCTCCCTTCAGCTGCCTCATCAGCTCTTTCCTTCCATCTTACAAGGCCTGTGTCGAATCAGAATTGATATGTGAGTAGACCAATTATGGGAAAAGATAGTTAACACCTTACTGTGTTATTGTTCACTATGCTGAGATCTCTAAATGATGTCCTAGAAAATTACACAATTAATGATAAATAACACTATCATTTTTTTAAGACAAGAACTCAGATAGCCTAGGCCGGTCTCAAACTCATAATGTAGCTGAGGATGACCTCAAACTCGTGATTTTCTACCTCCATTTCCCAAGTCCTGGAAAACAAAAGTATGCCACCATGCCAGCTCACACAATTATTTGAGTGGAAGCTAAAGGTCTAGGCCAAGGGTCTGCTTTTTTTTTTTCCTTAATATTTATTTATTTGAGAGAGAGAGAGAAAGAGGCAGAGAGAGAGAGAGAGAGAGAGAGAGAGAGAGAGAGAGAGAGAGAGAGAGAGAGAGAGAGAGAAAATGGGCTTGCCGGGGCCTCATGCCACTGCAAACAAACTCCAGATGAATGAGGCACCTTGTGCATCTGGCTTTATGTGGGAACTGGGAACTCAAACGCCGGTCCTTAGACTTTGCAGGCAAGTGCCTTAACTTCTGAGCCTCCTCTCCAGCCTCTAGAATCTGCTTTTATTGAGTTACCAAACATAGATCTTTGTGTGTGTAGCTCAGAGGATCTTTTAAACAAATATTATTTGTTTATGAGAGAGAAAGAGAGGATAACAGAGAGGAAGAGAAGAGAAGAGAAGAGAAAGAAGAGAAGAGAAAGAAGAGAAGAGAAGAGAAGAGCAGAGCAGAGCAGAGAAGAGAAGAGAAGAGAAGAGAAGAGAAGAGAAGAGAAGAGAAGAGAAGAGAAGAGAAGAGAAGAGAAGAGAAGAGAAGAGAAAATGGGTGCACCAAGCCTTTTGCTCCTGTGAACAAACTCCAGATGTACACTACTTTGTGTATCTGGCTTTATGTGGGTACTGAGGAATTAAACCCTGGCAAGCAGGCTTTGCAAGCAAGGGCCTTTAATGGGGGAGCCATGTCCCCAGTCCTAGAGGGCCTTTTGGTTTGTCTCACTTCCTCATGCTTCAAACAGTCAAATATTGCCATTTTGCCCCCTCCCACTTTTCTGTGAGAATCTAAAATCTCTCTCTGTGACACCAAGCCACCCTGATTGGAAGCTATTTGTGAACATACCTCTCCCTCCTCTGTATTAGTAAAACATTCAGTGGGGAGTCATTCTGACTTTGTGGGGCCACAGGTGCATCAGTGTTCACTCTGCTTCCCAAAGGCCCAATAGCTGTCCTACTGTTTGGTCCAAATGGGTGCCCCGCTCTTCCTGTAAACGATAACCCCATGGGGCAGAGGGAATGGAGAAGCTGGTCTCTGAGAGACACCCTGGACAGGGAGGACCACTTCTGCTTTCCACGGGAAAGTTGTGTCACCCAGAGCAGAACCCAAGCCAGAAGGAGGCCCAAGAGAGGAGGTGCAAAGGAAGTGATACTTCCCTCTGCCCCCACAGGCCCTGCAAGCTTAGGTCATTTGCCTGTATAGCCCCTCCTTCCCAACCACCCAGAGTTGCTTTTCACTCAGAGTTCCTTCTACCACTCCTGCTCTGTTCCTTGTAGTTTGAGGAAATCTCATACAATTCTCTTCTGGGATCTCAAGATTTTCATCAGACTGGTTCTAAACTCCTCAGAACAAGGCCTAGGGACCCTGAGCCGGCAGCCCATCATTGTTCCCTGAGTGATCTGAACCCATCCTTTCTCAGCAGTGCCCTTCTTTCTGCATCTGGACCTCTGCCATCATTAGAGTAGCTCCTTCCCAGCAAAGCTCACCACCAACCACCATGTTGGATTTATGTTTTGAAACTCTCCCATCATGGAAACTCTAGGTAGATCATTTGATCCCTGGGGATCACAAGAGATCTCATCTCAAAACAAAAATAAAAACAAAAATATAAATACAAATTAAGATACAAATACAATGGAGTATCTTGTAAATGCCTTAAATGTAACACCCAGTTATATTTCCTAATATGAAAAATATTTTTAAAAAGGCTGACACAAACTGATAGGTAACATAGCACCATTCCTAACATGAAATATTCATATATGGGAATTATCGTGTATAAGTTTTGTGAAATGGTTCTTTAAAATCTAAAACCTTAATAGTGATTACTTTTGAGTGATGGATGAATACTGATTTTTCTCTTTTCTACATCTTTATTTTTATCTTGTTTATTCACCTTGGGAATCAAAACCAAGGTCTCATGCTTACTAGGCTAGCATTCTACCATTGCCCTATACCAAAAGCCCTTTGGTTATATTTTATTTTATTTATTTGCGGTACTTGAGATAGAACCTAGTACCTAAAACTTCTGGTTAAGTACTCTCCCACTGAGCTACATTACCAACCCTTTTAAATTTTATTGCGAAACATGATCTGTCAAAGTTGCCCAAGCTGGCTTTGAACTAGTGTTCCTCCTGCCTCAGCCTCATCTTTATTATTTTTAGCAGAGCACAAATCACATTGATTTCAAAGTGGCACCTCCAGTAGCAATGGGAACAAAGCAGAGGGATGCAGAAGGCAAGTAGAGGGTTGGTTCTCTGTGGGTGATTGATTTAAAGATCCCTCAAGGATACCAAAGTCTGGGATGCTTGAATCCCTCATGGGAAATATAGCAATATTTGCATATGACCTACACATGTTCTCAAGAACATTCACAAGTCTAGATTACTTATAATACTTAGAGCAACAATATGAAAGCTGTGCAAATACATGTTGACTATATTGTTTAGGGAATCATGTCAGAAGTATGTATTTGTTCAGTGCTGACAGTTT
>PVHP010046793.1:0-13155 GCA_004024765.1 Zapus hudsonius
AAAAAAAAAAAAACAAGCAAATAAACAAAACCCAGCTGGGCAGGACCACACACATCTGTAATCCCAGCCCTGTAGGGTAACAGACCAGAGAATTACTGGGGCTCACACCCATGCACACAACATGCCCAACTCCAGGATCAAGTAAGAACTGGTGGAAGAGCAAACCCAACCTCCAGCCACTGCAGGTGAGCACACCCTCCTGCTGGCCAAGCACATACGTGTGCATACATCACACATACTACATGTGCATATGCAATATATATATAAACATACATATATATATACACATATATAGAGGGGGGCAGGCATGGTGGCACACCTTTAATCCTAGCACTTGAGGGGTGGCTGAGGTAGGAGTATCACAGTGAGGTCAAGGCCATCCTGGGCTACAGAGTGAGCTCCAGCTCAGCCTGGGCTAGAGTGAGACCCTGCCTCAAAAGAAAGAAAAACGAGAGAGAGAAGTAAAAAGGGAACTACTTGTTAACTTAAATAACTGTTTTTAAACATAGAGTGGCAGCTAGGGATGTAGTTCAGCAGTGCTTTGGGTTCAGTCCCCAGCATCATGACCCAAATGCACATACATGTCATTCACATGTGAACATGAAGCATTGCACATACTGCCAGTGCTTCCCTAGAAGAATGGAATGACTAGCCTGGTTGCTCAGGAATGGCTGGGGAAGAGGGTGGAGCCAGGTGACCAGAGGCTCTCTTGGACTTTGCCTGGTGTCCTTCCCCCTTCATGACCTTACTTAGCACTACCGAGTGCAGGTCCCCAAGTGCTGTAGGATGTGTCTGTGTACCTGGTAACTGTTTTGACCTTCACTCTTGTCGAGGTCTGCTTGCGTGGTGACATGGAGTCACACTTTGCTCTTTCTCAGCTGGGTGGTCGTTTGTGTTGCCACTACTGCACAAGCGGAGAGTTGTTTTTTCTGATTCCAAATACTACTGCTTTGAACCTCCTTGTACCCGTGGACTGCATCGTGCCAATTTCTAGGTGCCAGGGTGGAGTCACTAAGCCTGAAGGTTCATTTGCAACTTGAATGTGCCCTGGCGAGGGTTTTGGAGGGGTTACAACAGATCTCTGAATTTCATAGTTCAGTCCAATGTCCCCCCCCCACGCCACCCTGAAGGCTTACAGCTGTTTGTGAGTTTATGCTTTCATTAGCAAGGTCAAAGGTCAATAACAGACCCAGATCTGGTTGCAGCCCTCTTTCCCGGCCATGTGGGAAGTGTTTTCTTTCCTGTGTCCTTTTGTTCAGTGCTGGGCAGTAAACCCAGGGCGTTAACATCCTAGGCAAGAGCTCCCCCACTGAGCTGTACCCCATTTTGAAGGAGTCTCACCAAGTTGGCCAGGCTGGCCTTATATTCACCCATGAAAGGACTTCAATTCACGGTCCTTCTGCCTTGGCTTCCTGAGTAGCTGGGATTAAAGATCTGCACCACCCACCACGTTTACTTAGCTCAGTTGTGCTTTTAAAAAACAAACAGCAGGGTTGGACAGATGGCTCTGCAGTTAAGACACTTGCCTGCAAAGCCTAGTGACCCGAGTTTGACTCCCCAGTATCCACATAAAGCCAGATACAAGGTGGCACATGCATCTGGAGTTTGTGGTGGCTGGAGGCCCTGGCACACCCATCCTTCCCTTCCCTTCCCTTCCCTTCCCCTTCCCTTCCCCTTCCCTTTCTCTCTCTCTCTCTCTCTTTCTCTCTCTCTCTCTCTCTCTCTCTGCTTGCAAATAAATAAATAAAATATTTTTTAAAACCAGCAAAAAATACTTTAAGATACCTTTTTATTTTGAAATAATTGAAGGCTCACAGAAAATGTAACAAAAATATACAGGAACTTCCTGCAGGCTCTCAGCCCCACTTCCTCCCTTGCTGAACTGTGATGCATTAAGTTAACAACACATGATCCAGAGAGCTGCTTTATTTTTTTTTATTTACTTATTTAGTGGTGCTGCATGGGGTGTGTGTGTGTGTGTGTACAGGTGGACATCATTGAACCTTGGCATAGCTATACCCATCTTTCCATCTGATCCCTAACTCTGGCAACCATCCACCTGTCCTCTGTAATTCATATTACAGAGTGGTATGTGCTACCACCTCTGGCCTTTTTCTTAAAACATGGGTTCTGAAAATAGAACCCAGGTTCTCATGCTCTCTCCCCAGCCCTCCAGGTGGCTCTGTGTGTAGATCATTCCTTTTTATTTAAAGCTGATCAGTAGTCCAGGGTATATAGATGTCACTGTTGAACTAATTATTAAAGGACATGTAGATTGTTTCCTGGTTTAAATGATTATAAGTAAAACTGGCATGTCCATGTGTGGGTTTTTGTGGGGACAACTCTAATTTCTCTGTTCCATAAGGGCAGCTGTTGGTTTGCATGATAGTTACAGACTTAGTCTCAAGATCCTATCAAGCTGATCTTCACAGTGTCTATACTATTTTAGTAGCAGAACCATTAATATATATATATATATATATACATATATATATATATATATATATATATTTAAATCATACTATTACAAGTTTATATCTAAAAGTAATGTGTGCAGTAGGAATTTATTCAGCTCTAGACAATGCTTAGGGTTAAAAGTACTCTAGGAGCCAGGGAATCTGGAATGTGCCTGAAGCACCTGGCAGGGTGTCCTATTATTAAAACATTCATTAGCAGGGCACCGTGGCCTGTGTACGGCTGGGAGATCACTTGAGCCTAGGAGTTCTCAATTGCCCTGGACAACATAACAAAGTACTGTTACAAAGCAAATACAACAAAACCAAAACTACTAGTTAGGTTTTCTCCCTGATGCTCAGTGGAGAAAATTTGTAAAGTAAGGAAGGGTAATAAAATCTCAAGAATCTAAAAGCTTCCTTGGGCGTTTAAAAGAGTCCCCCTGCAGATATCCTGCAGCCTCTGTGCTGGAGGGCGCAGCTCAGGCCCATCAGGCACACGGCAGGAAACGGAGCTGGGCCTGGTGGGAGCCAGCCCTGCTAGTAGAAGGTGTAGCAGGAGCCTGGGAGAGGCCCAGAAGGCATTGTGGAATTACAGGCACAGGGGCATACCATCAAGATGGAGCAGCAGAGAGCAGGCCCTTTCTTTTGATCCTTTTGTCTAGCCCATCTTTGCAAGTATTTATGTGCCCTTTGCCTTGTCTGTGATTTGACAGGATGACATCATTGATGATGTGGACAGCTTTCTGGCTGCAGCAGAGACCTTGAAGGAAAGAGGCGCGTATAAGATCTTTGTGATGGCGACACACGGCTTGTTATCCTCCGATGCCCCGCGACTGATCGAAGAGTCTGCTATTGATGAGGTAGTGCGAATGGCTGTCACGAGGGTTGCCTGGGTACTAGGACATCCAAGTCCTTCATTATAGAGGGCAGTAATGAGAGTGAGCTTGTTTGTTGTTAAGAATGGGAGGGTTTGAAAAAAAAAAAGCCTTTAGTGAATTCCAGGTCAGCCTGGGCTAGAGTGAAAGCCTACCTCAAAAAAAAAAAAACAAAAAAAAAAGAATGGGAGGGTTTGGCTGGGCATCGTGCTGCACGCCTTTAATCCCAGCACTTGGGAAGCAGAGGTAGAAGGATCACTAAGTTCAAGGCCACCTTGGAAAATAGAGTGAGTTCAAGGTCAGCCTAGACTAGAGCGAGACTATACCTTGAAAAGAAAAATAAGGAATGGAGGATTCAAAGTATAGCGTGTGATTCAGTGGTAGTAGAGTCGCCAAGGCTGTGTGCTGCCCGCCCTAGCTGGCGGAGAGCAGTGTCCTCTGCCCAAGAAGAAACTCCATTGCCGCTGTCACTTCCCATTTCCTCCGCTGTTTCTCTGGACCTGCCACGTCTAGAGCAGGTGCTGTGCTGTCTTTTGTGACTGGCTTCTTGCATTTCCATGATATTGTCAAGGTTCACCCACAGTGCGGTAAGGCCTAGTACTTTGTTCCCATTTACAGTTGAATAATATTCTATGATATGGATAGGCTGCATTTAGTCTCTTCAGAGGTTGTTGGAAACTTAGTTGCTTGCGCTTTTCAGCGGTCATGAACAAGTTTTGTGTGGAAGTTTGTGCTTTCAGTGTTCTAGGATGTGTGCTCCTAGGAGTGGGGTTGCTGCCTCCTGTGGAAACTGGACATTTGTTTGTTTGTTTGGGTAGGGTTTCACTGTAGCCCAGGCTGACCTGGAACTGACTCTGTAATTCCAGCCTGGCCTCAAACTCATGGCGATCCTCCTACCTCTGCCTCCCCAATACTGGGGTTACAGGCATATGCTACCACACCTGGCTCAGAAACTGGATTTTTAAAAATATTTTATTTATTCATTTTTCAAGCAGAGATACAGAGATTGAGAGAGAGAGAGAAAGAGAGAGAGAGCACACCAGAGCCACCACTTTGTGGGTCTGGTTTATGTGGGTACTGGGGAATTGAACCCGGGGCCTTAGGCACTGGAGGTAAGTGCCTTAACCACTGAGCCATCTCTCCAGCCCAGAAACTGGATTTAAAAAAAATATATTTAATTTATTCTTTTTCTTTTTTTTTTTTTTTTTTGGTTTTTCGAGGTAGGGTCTTGCTCTAGTCCAGGCTGACCTGGAATTCACTTTGTAGTCTCAGGTTGGCCTTGAACTCATGGCGATCCTCCTACCTCTGCCTCCCAAGTGCTGGGATTAAAGGCGTGCGCCACCATGCCCGGCCAGAAACTGGATTTTTAAAAAATTAAAAAAATTTTTAAGTAGATACTTTGTGTGAACAAGTCATGTGTTGGTGCCACATGCCCCTCCTCCCGCCCCCATTCTTCTGAGGGCCTCCTCGGTGGGATGAATGCTCCATGGGAGCAGACAGTGGGGGGGACACCTGGCTATTCCCCCCACCATGGCTCTTACAGTCTTTCTGACCCCTCTTCCGCTAAGTTCCCTATGGAAACTGGACTTTTGAAAGAACAGTTGGACTGTTTTCCACAACGGCTGCACCATGAGCAGGGGCTCCGGTTTCTCCTAGTCATTCCCAATACTGGTCATCATTGTCTTTTTGGCTATAACTGTCCTAGTGGATGTGAGGTTATCATATCTTACGGTGGCTTTGCTCTGATAAAAAAACAAAACCTTGAGGGAGGTAAGAGACACAGATGGCCTCCTATTAGGGAGAACTCGGAGACGTGAGGTTGTGTTGCATTTTCGAATCAAGCCAAGAAGCTGGATGGCTTGTGTTCTGTTTTCTTGAGGTTTATTTTACTCTATGTCATTTCATTTATTTTTTAAAGATTTTTAAATTTTTATTTCTTAAGATACTTTTATTAATTTTTAAGCAAAGAGAGACAGACATGGAAAGAGAGAGAGAATAGGCATGCCAGGGCCTCCAGCCACTGCAAACAAACTCCAGACGCATTTGCCACTTTGTGCATCTGGCTTTATGTGAGTACTGGGGAATCGAACCCAGGTCGTTAGGCTTTGCAGGCAGGTGCCTTAACCACTGAGCCATCTCTAAAACCCTTTCTTTTTCCATTTTATTTTTGTGGTACTGCGCCTGGACTCGGGGCCTCACACATGCCAGGCAAACACTCTGCCACGAGTCACACTCCAGCCCTAAAGTTGCTTGGCTTCTGATATTCTTGGTGTTTCTTGTGATTTGCAGGTGGTGGTCACCAACACAATCCCACATGAAATCCAGAAGCTCCAGTGCCCCAAGATCAAAACCGTGGACATCAGCCTAATCCTTTCAGAAGCTATCCGTCGCATTCACAATGGAGAGTCTATGTCCTACCTCTTCAGGAACATAGGCTTGGATGACTAAACTGCCTTTCTGTGTCAGAATTCCCAAGGGCCAAACTGGAAGCCTGGGCACGAGTGCTGGGGGACCGTGCCTGGCCTAATGCACTTGACCTGACCGGACCAGGGTGTTTCCTTCCTCCCTCTCCCTCCACCCTCTTTCCTGACTGATTCTTGCAAAGGTAGACAGACCGACTTTTCACGTTAGTTTGGGATTTTGTGAAGTTGCGGGGGGCAGTTTTTATAAAAGGAAAACCTCCTCTTAGGTAAAATAAGTTTAAAACCGATTATTTTAGTGTGACCATTTTAAAAAAGTACACTCGGAATAAGATTTTTAAACTTACAGCCTTTTTTCAAAGTTGTTTGATCCAAGTGTTCAAAACATTTAATGAGAAAATGATCCGCTGTCTGAAATCTGTGGGCGAAAAGCCACTTGTTGCTGGTTCCAGTGGGCAACGTTTTCAGAAATGCTTTTCTAGACGAGCGTATGGAATATGTGGTTGTATTTATTTTCTGCAACAAAAGAAGGAATAAAAACTTGTGTTTGTTTTTAAAATGAGTTTTGGCAAATGCTTATAACCTTCACGTTGTGTGGAAGCTGGTTGTGGAGCCTTGGAGTCGGACGGCATCACAAAGGGTGAGCGGTGGGTTGCTTGTCACTGTCACGGGTCTGTCAGAGTTTTGAGTTCAGCACTGTGTTCGCCTTCCTTACCGTTTATTGAACAAAGCTCCCTAGGAACACAGAGCCTCAGAGGAGGCTGAAAGTCCAGTCAGTCCAGGGGGAGACGTGGCAGCCTTTCTCACAAAGGTGACTTTTTGTTTCACGAAGCCCGTAAATTTTGCTTTCTGCCTATGTTATAATCTGAAATAAAATAGCAGTTGACTTAGCACAAAATAAAGGTCTGTCCCTCCTCATTTGCCGGGATGAGCTTGCTCTGTACTCAGTGAGTCAAGGACCCTGGTGGCAAAGCAATGAGCACGTGCCCTTTACTTCACCCACTTCATTTTACTAATGGGGAAACAGAGGGGCCCACCTCTGAGTTCTCAAACCCAGTAAGTTTGGAAATGTGACTAACAGGCTTAGAGAATGCTATGCTAACAGCCACGTTTGGAGAAAGAACTTTGGGAACAAGTTTGTGTCGCCATATTGGGAGCTCAGTTCTGAACCGGCTAAGAAGTCCAGAGGCGACTGTCCCCTCCCACGACTACTGTGTGTAGCTTTGCCCCACCTTTTATCCCTTGGGTCCTGTTTCACCTTCTCCTTTTGTAGGTAACAGTGGAGGAAGTCACTGTGTCCTTTCACTTTTGAGTAATGCCAGCACTTTCCTAGTGGACCCCCTGCTGGCACTGTCACCTTCACCGTTAAAGACAAGGGATTATGGCCCTCTTGGAATGTTGGAGAGATGTGCTTTGCAGCGCTTTGGGTAGGAAGCTTCCCCAAGGTAGCTTTGGCCAGTGCGGTGCCTCCTCCATGGTGTTTCTCCATTTGTCTTGAAGAAAAGCCAAATATACAGCATAGAGGAGAGTGATAATGATGGCTGGAGAGATGGCTCAGTGGTTAAAGTGCTTGCCCACAAAGCCCAACTACCCGAGTTTGATTCCCCAGTACCCACGTAAAGCCAGATGCAGAGTGACGTGACACATGCCTCTGGAGTCCATTTACAGTGGCTGGCTCGAGGCCCTGGCATGCTCATTCTCCCTGTCTGTCTCTCTTCTATCTCTTTCTGCTTACACATAAATAAAAAACTTTTTTTAAAATGCATAATGGGAGCATTTGCTTCTGTGAACTTGCAGTGAAGCTGGGATACCGCCATAGAGCCTTCCGTGTCCACCTCGGAGCAGTGTGAGAATGAACGTCAGAGGAGAGGGGAAAGCCCTGGCTCCAGCTGCTGCAAGCAGAGGAGCTACCCCGTGGTGCTGCGTCCTAGCCTGCTGCAGGTTGACACAGGTCCCAAGAAGGCAGCAGAGCTAGAGAGGACTATCCGAGCTCTTTGGAGCCTGATGAGTCAATAGTGAGCTCCAGATGTCAGACATGGAGCTACAGGAGTTGATGTGTGCCCCGTCCAGTTTTATCTTGCTTTAGCGCAATCCCTGTTATGCCCCATCTTCCCTTTTGCAATGGGATTGTTTACTACTCTGTGCTGTTGTGTGTTGGAAGTATGTAACTTGGTTCTTGATGCTACAAAGACTCCCAATTAAGAAACTGCCCGAATCTCAGAAGTCTTACACTATTGAATGCTGCTGAGACTATTAAAAGCTATGGGGACTTTTGAAGTTGTACTAAATGCATTTTGCCTTATGAGATGGCCATGGGCCTATGGGAACAAGGGGTGGACTTGATGTTGCTAGTGATTGACAACTTGACAGAATCTAGAATCACCTCTGGGCATGTCTGTGAGGGGGTTTCTGGAACAAAGAGCTGAACTAAGTATCAGCACATTCTTCATCTTCTTCCTGGCTGACAATGCAGTGTGACCTTATGTTCCTGCCACCATTCCATCCTTTCCATAAGTTGTAAAACAAAATAAACCTTTCCTTAAGTTGTTTTTGTCAGGAATTTTGTCACAGCAATAAGCAAAGTAGTGTCCTTGCTATGCCCTCATTCCTCCCTTTTGGAATGAGAATGCTTATTCTTTATATTAGAAATATGTAACTTTTATTATAAAGGGAATCACAGGGCTGGAGAGATGGCTCAACAGTTAAGGCTCTTGCCTGCAAAGCCTAACGACCTGGGTTTGATTCCCCAGTACCCAAGTAGAGCCGCATGTACAGAGTGGCACATGTGTCTGATACACATAGAATATTCTCCAGGATAGACAATGTGATAAACCACAAACTAAGGCTAGGTAAATTTTAGGGCTGGGGAGATGGCTCAGTGGTTAAGGGCACTAGCATATAAGGCCCACCAGCCTGTTCAGTTCCCTAGCACCCATGTAAAGCCAGACACAAAAAGTGGTGCAAGAGATTCTCATGTACACACACAAATAACTGTTTATAAATATTTTTATTTTCATTTATTTGTAAGCAAAGCGAATGAGTAATTGAGGACCTCTTACTGCTGCAAATGAACAGATGCATGCTTCACTTTGTGCATCTGGTTTTATGTGGGTATTGGGAAATTGAGCCCAGCCAACAAGTTTTGCAAGTCAGTGTCTTTAACTGCTGAACCACCTCCCCAGCCTTAAGGTGAAGTTTAGAAAGATTATATTACTGAGCTTAAGACAAAAATAAGGCAGAGCTCCTGCTTTAAGGCATGCGGGGGGGGGGGGGGTGTATTCCCACAAATGAGAAAGCCTGCCTAGAGATCCTAATTGGGGTCTTTTATGGGTATTTACTGGATGGGAGGGGTAAGTTAGCCCCCTACTGAAGTGTCCAGGTGCTGCCAGATTTCCAGGAAAGGGTGTGATATTATTTACATTCCAAGGAAAGAAAGAGATAAGGAAAAATCCAGATCCCAGGTCACATGTTATAGGTATCTAATAATCATACATTCTTCAGTGAGGTTTTATAGAGAAATGGAAAAAAAAAATCCGGATTCCCACTTACAGGCTCAAGGACATTCCTTGCTTTTACTTTTGAGTGCCCTGTTACCCTAAATTGCCTCATTTTCCCTCTCTGAAGAGATTACCCTAACTGCCATTAGGGAATTGGGGCAACAATCAGTCTGACTTCTTCAAACTGAGTAGGATATGACAGTTGGGGTACATAGGAGACCTCCAAAGTGCATTAGTACAGTGTGGGAAGAAAGTCCTGGATAAAGATGTTAGGGAGAAAGAATGAAACAAGGAAAGCCAGAGACATGAGCAGTTAAGTAATTTGGGGCTCTTTAGGGTTCAAGTTCCTATTCTTGGAGACTTTCAGACCTTGGAGGGTGACCAACTGCACCTGGGTAGCTAGAATTAGATTGTCAGTGTGGACTGACTGTAAATGAGAGGAGACAAAACCAGAAATGAAAGACATGATTCTCTTTCACCATGAGGATCCAGAGATCCACTTCTAAATCCACCAAAAGGTAAAGAAGCAGAATCTGTCATGGTCTGAACCTGTTCTTACAGATCTTGTAAAGCAAATGAGACACTCGGCGACTTACCAGGAATAGATGCACAGCATTTAATCTTGATCATGGCACAGGTGTTGATTTGAGTCACCGTGAGTATATCTAAAGCCACGTTGTCTGAACAATTGTCCCACTCATCGTTTGAAACTTGGAATTAGAGGAAATTTCCTGAGCTGCGCTGCCCAAAACTTTTAAGTCATAATTTACTCTCTGGTTATAATCTGCTGGGTGGGCAGGAGACAATGGGCCTCAGCCCCTCTCTGCATAATACCCAGAGCACCCTGACAAAACCAATCTCAAATATTTTACAGTGCCTTGTTATAGTCTATCTGCCAGGAAATTGAGAAGTGTCTCACGACTCTCTTGTGACCCCTTCTCTGGGGAGGGGGGCACAGGGAAGGATGTCATTTATACCTTGGGACAGATAGCAATGATTTCTGTCATTAGACAGCAAGCCCTCTGTAATGGTTTGATCCAGGTGTCCCCTACAAACAAATGAATGTGTTCTGGGTAATCGATCCTCAGCTGATGGCAGTTTGGATTTTACAGCCTTGATGGAGCTGTGTTGTTGGGGCGGGTTTAAGCCAGCTTCCCCTTGCCAGTAGTTGGCACACCTTCCAGCTGCTGTTTGCAGTGCTGTGGCGGAGGTGATGTCCAGCCCTCTGCTCATGCCATCGTTTTCCCTGCCAGGATGGAGTCTCTCCTCGAGTCCGTAAGCCTAATAAACCCATTCCTCCACAAGCCGCTTTTGCTTGGGTTCTTTCTGCGCAGCAGCTAGAAAGCTGACTGCAACACCCTCTTCAGTTAAAGTCTCACAACCTCCTTCAAATATACCTTGTCCTTTAGTTTATTATTTTATAACAAATCACTCATATTGTATCTTAAACATCTAATGGTTGTAACCACCGGTAAAGCATTTTAGCCCAGGTTCGATTCCCCAGTACCCATGTAAAGCCAGATGCACAAAATGGCACATGCATCTGGAGTTCGATTTGCTTCAGCTGGAGGTCCTGGTGTGCCATTCTCTTACTGTCTCTTTTGGCTTGCAAATAAATAAATTTAGAGTAGGGTGTGGTGGGGCATGCCTTTATTTATGTATGTATTTAGTCATTTCAGTTTATTCAGTGCTTGACTGGGATTTTTTTTTTTTGCAATTCAAAGTCTTTTTTGTGTTTTTTAAAAAACTTTTTATTGATAATGCCGGGCGTGGTGGCGCACGCCTTTAATCCCAGCACTTGGGAGGCCGAGGTAGGAGGATTGCCATGAGTTCAAGGCCACCCTGAGACTACACTGTGGATTCCAGGTCAGCCTGGACTAGAGTGAGACCCTACCTCGAAAAACCAAAAAAAACTTTTTATTGATAGCTTCCATAATCATAGATCATAAGACATCATGATTCCCTCTTCACCTTCCCTCATATCTCTTCCCTTTCTCAATTAGTCTCTGTTTTGTTTCAGTGTCATCATCTTTTCCTCCTGAGCCTCGGGAAGTGTGATAGAGATGTCCCAGTGCTGAACACCCCACTGTCATTTCTTCTCAGCACTGTGGTGTCTTTTGTATTATCCCAGTGGTCACCGCCATCTGAAAAAGAGAAGCTTCTCTAGACAAGAGTGAGAGTAGCATTATCATGTGGGTATGCTCATTTTAAAAAAAGTGTTTGTATGGGAGTTTAACCAGACAAGAGCAGGTGTTACTCCCCTAGGGCTCATGACCTCCCCTACTATAGGGTGCTGACTAGGTCTTCAGTACCAGGCATGCTTTCCCTCCCATGGAGCGGGACTCCAGTCCAATTAGAGAGCAGCTGGTTTTCCCCACAATAGATATGCCACTATGGCCCCAGTTGGCACATTTGGCCTGGCTGGTCAGTCTTAAGGCTTGCAAAGTCCACTGCTGTTCACCACTGCTTATGATTTCTCTCTCCCATAGGGCTGAATGCAGCCATAGCTTTTTTCAGCTGTCAGCTGGTTAACAGGAGGAGATTTCCAGCTCAGCTCCAGCTTGATTTCTCAGTGACCTGCATCCAAGCATATGTGGTCTTCCAACAATAGGGTCTTACCATCTCATTCTGGTGGGCAACCAAGAGCCTTGGCAATGGCCTGAAATGTTTTGGAGGCCTCAGGAACCTCCCTGGCCAACAACTCGCTGGAAGGTATCCCATCCATCCCTGGCACTGACTTTTTAAAAAATATTTTATTTATTCATTTTCAAGCAGAGAGAAAGAGAGAGAGAGAGCACCAGGGCCACCACCTTGTGGGTCTGGCTTATGTGGGTCCTGGGGAATTGAACTGGGGGCCTCAGGCACTGGAGCCAAGTGCCTTATCCGCTGAGCCATCCCTCCAGTCCCGGCACTGACGTTTTTCTAATATCGATCTATGGTTATTGGCTGTGAGGGAGAACATGGCATTTGGTTTTCTGGGCCTCAGTGACCTCACTTAGTATGTTCCTTTCCAGATCCATCCATTTCCCTGCAAATTTCCTAATGTCACTTTTCATTACAGCTGAATAGCACTCCGTTGTTTAAATAAACCGCATCTTCATTATCCATTCATCAGTTGAGGGACATCTAGGTTGGTTCCATTTCTTAGCTATTGTAAGTAGAGCTGCAATAAACATGGAAGAGCAAGTATTGTTGAAGCCATGAACACAAAAAACAAACAAACAAAAAAAAACACAGACTTAAATTTAGGCCAAATTGAAGCAAGCTGTATTTGTGCACATAGGAGCTGGCCAGCGGATGTCTCACCCAAATGCAGGGCTCCAGAGAACAGCAGTCAGCCAAGGAAAAAGCGAGGTTTTTATCTTCAAAACCTTGGAGGATTTCCAACAAGGGGTTTAGCAAGCAGGAGCGCAATTAAGCAGGACTTACAGAAGCGAGATATTGCAGTTAGCTGTACATTCTGAGTCAAGATAACTGGATAACTTCTTCAAAGCACAAGCAACTCCCGAGACATGCTTAGCCATCATTAGCTCTGTTGCCTGTCCGTCTCTCAGGGCAACACTCTCCCTGAGTATAAATTATCCTGTCTTATTTCCAAGGACTTCTTTCGGCCAGGTTTTCTCTGAGATTCTTTGGCTGCTGAGTGGGGAGAAGTGTAGCCTCCCTGCAATTAATTCTTTCAGCAGCCTTACTGATTTCAGCTTTTTTAGTAACTAATTCTTTTTCGGCCACATTGGCATTTTCTTCTCTGGATGGCCAGGCAGCCTGAGTTCAACTCCCCAGCACATAAAGCCAGATGCACTAAGTGGTGCATGCATCTGAAGTTTGTTGGCAGTGGCAGGAGATCCTCTTCTCTCTTCTTCCTCTCTCTCTCTCTCTCTCTCTCTCTCTCTCTCTCTCTCTCTCT
>PVHP010046794.1:0-13149 GCA_004024765.1 Zapus hudsonius
CATTCAAAAAACAAACCTTCTGTATTAGTCAGGGTTCTCTAGAGAAACAAAACCAACAGAATGAACTATACTAAACCAAAGGGGGATTTATTGGATTAGCTCACAGCAGTCCCACAATAACAGTCTGCAAGCCCAAGATTCAGGGAAACAGTAGCCACTCAGTCCATGTGGCTGGATGCCTCAGCAGTCCCAATCCAGCACTGAAGGCCTACAGATTTCCTGGGGAGCCACTTTGTGATTCATTCATTCTAAATTGACTTATTTTGTTCCCATAGGGAGGGAAAGGTATAGCGACATCTGGTCTCTCAAAGGTCAAAGTCACAATGTTCCAAAGGCATTTGCCATCAGGCTCACTACACATTAGTCCTTCCCTGTATTTAAGAATGAAACTTTGGGGCTGGAGAGATATCTCAGTGGGTAAAGGCACTTGCCTCAAAGCCTGATGGCCTGGGTTTGATTCCACAGTCCCCATGTAAAGCTACATGCACAAAGTGGCATGTGTGTCTGGAGTTTCATTGCAGTGATAGAAGGTCCTGATAAGCCCATTCTCAATCTCTCAAATATATAAATAAAATTATTTTTTTAAAAATATAGAAACTTTGGAGTGGAGTTATTCTTGATTATCGAAGGTCACATGCACATGATCCAGTCCCAGAATTGGGTTTGGGGATCAGCTTCTCTGGAATCACACTGGTACCCAAGAGTAAACCAGGCTTTCTTAGCAAGAAGGGGACAATTCTTAGAACAAAAACTATGAATTTCCATTGTAATTGGCATGTTTCAAGTCAGTAAGGGCTTTGCTTCAAGGATTTTGAAGTTATTTGATAGTTATTTGGACGTCATTGGTATACTTTAAGCAAGGGATTAAAATTGCCATATTTTTTCAATTATAAAATGTTTTAGCAGAGAGAATAATAGTAATAGAAATGTACTCACTACCATGCTTAAACAGATATCATGCTTGATTCGATTTTCTCTAAGCAAGGAAAGATTATGGATCTGCCTGAACGATCCTATGTGCTTCCCTTTCTAACATATGCAATCCTCTTTCCTCAAATACAAGCTTTCTTACTTTAATAACATCAACATACCATCTTTAGTACTATGACTGAATTCATTTATACACACTTATAATTATAGAATTATTCATGCTGTTGAACTTCATGTGAAATAATATCAAATAATTGAAAGGCTTCCTAGAGTTATTTTTTTTTTAGCTCAGTCTTTGTGTTTTCAG
The DNA here is from genome assembly GCA_004024765.1 of Zapus hudsonius. Classification (NCBI taxonomy): domain Eukaryota; kingdom Metazoa; phylum Chordata; class Mammalia; order Rodentia; family Dipodidae; genus Zapus; species Zapus hudsonius. Next base: position 1,238 of record PVHP010046794.1, read on the forward strand.
ATATACACATTTGAAGCATTCATGTTGTCTATAGTGTTTTTCATTGTATGAGCATGACGTGTCATCCACTATAGCGCATTATGGGTATATTGCTAGATCTAATGCCATTACCCTGCATTCTATAAATTTGAAATCACAAAGACCATGGAGGCCTGTTGTTAAAGAAATGGGTGTTGGTCTTGGAAGTTTTCCCGGAGTTTTCCTGGGCAAGCAGGCAGGGCTGAGCTGGAGCACAGCCGGGGGACAGGGCCAGGCCGAGCCATTAGCTCTCAGAAAGCTGCTGAGGAACCCATGGGGGAGGCAGCTGGCTGGGCCATCCGGGCCAGGTGTGCTATTGGCTGGCTAGCACTGGGTCATGGACCGCTCCATGTTACTTCTCTGGAAGTGGCTGCTGGGGGACTGACCGCTCCATGTTGGTGGCTATGGCATTTTGCTGACAGCGCTGAGGCAGGCAAGGAGAGGACCATGGAAAGGGAGGGAGCAGGCATGCTCCCGGCAGCTGTGGAAGCATGCCCATGGGCCTGAAAACCCACAAAAGGGTTACAGCTCTTGGGATGCCGTCCCCTGGGGAATATGATTCCCCTTGATTCAGTGTTCAGCTCTGGAAGCATGCATTTTCAGGGGAAACACAGTTTCCCATGTGTTATAGTGCAATAATGGGCAGAGAGACCCTGGGGGAAAGGCATGGCAAATAATCCCCCTTTATTGTATAAGCATCGTGGGTTAAATAGAAATTGAAGAGGAGGGAGGGAAAGAAATGGACAATGGAGATTGGCAGAAATCAGCAACCTGTGAATACCTGCTTTGCATGTGGACGTGAGCTTGGGCATGTATCAGATGGTGGGCGCAGGAACTGCCACCTTCCAGGCACAGCTGGGGTGCAAACCTGGGTTTATGTGGCTTGCTTTGGGGGTTGAGAGTCAGGGTCAATGGATGGAACTGGGAAACTCCTACTGGATTATCACCAGGATTTCACCTGCTCAAACATCATTAACCCTTTGTTCTCCGTGCCCTCATCCAGCAATACCAACAGAGGCCTATGGGTACATGCACTGAAAAAAATCATTACCAAAGTCAGTGTGAGAGAAGTTAAGGGTCTGAGATGCATAAACAAGAGATACAACACGAAGGAGAAAAGATGTTAATGTATTTGGGGAGAAAATTCAAAAGACAGATGATAGAATATTTAAAAATGAGGAAAGGAAAAGAATTGATGACTCTAGAGTTCAGAAGACAAGAAACAGGTATGTCATAAGACATTCATTACCTTTGAGAAATACATGAGGAGACCAGAATGCATTATGTATTGAGCATTTGGATACTTAGGTAGGGTAACTGAGAAGGTAAACAGGAAATACTAATTATAAAGTCATCAAAGTAGGTGAAACATGAGAAGTGAGTTAAGATATCACTGGGAAACATTAATATTTTAAAAGGTAGAGAATGAGGGGATGGAGAGTTAAACTCAGTGGTTAAAGGTAGTTGCTTGCAAAGCCCGGGTTCAATTCCCCATTACCTATGTAAAGCCAGATACACATGTGTCTGGAATTCATTTACAGTGGCAAAAGGCCATGGCTGTCCTCTCTTCTTCTTCTTTTCCTCCTACTCCTTTCTTCTTCTTCTTCTTCTTCTTCTTCTTCTTCTTCTTCTTCTTCTTCTTCTTGTGAATAAATAATAAAAAAAAGAAAGATAAAAGGTATAGAATGAAGGAAGATTGTTAGGAAAGAAAGAAAAAGGAGGAGTGAATGTGTGCTATTGTGGTGCTAACACAGCAAGGAAACCAAGGAGGTAAACACTGAAAATTAACACCAGTGTCACTCTAAGACCACTAAAACCTCATTAAACACGTGGTTAATGGAATGGGATAGGAACGACGAAGTTAAAGATACAGGGAAGAAGAAATGGATATCAACAATTTTCTAAAATTGAGGTTTCTGGAAATAGTCACTACATGGAATGAGCTGAAGTGCTTAGTAGAAATCATCATGTATGAAAGCAAAGAGAAGGAATGTAGGAGACCTGGTTCCAGAACCTGTGTATGTCCATACTATTATCATGTCTATCCATCCTCGGGAGAAAAATATGAATTTGTGTGTGTGTGAGAGAGACCTGAGTCAGATTCACCAACTCTGTTTTGTGCTTAGATAGTCATTAGTTTCTTCTTCGTGGCCTTAACAAGGAAATGGAAGTGAGGGGGTGACTGAACAAATGACATAAAAGAAAATGTCATATTTTCTCCTTCCTTCAATCTCTTATATTTCTCAGTGGTGCTGACCTTATGCACTCCATTGCTAGGTGCTGGAAAGGCAGGCTCACTTAAGCCACAGAACCTGATCAGAGCATCCCTTCCTTCTCATGGGGTTACCATGGAGACTCTATGAAATCCCACTGCACAGTTTCTGGCACACAACAGGGTTACACTCTGGAGGGTCTGAGTGTCCTTGTTCAGTCGGATACTGGGAGAGGATCATAGGGAGCCTTTAGATTCCTGTATACTCTCACGGGAGAGCAGAGCAGAAAGAGACTGGGAAAGATGGGGATCTGAAGAGGATGTCTCCCAGCTAAGAGGAACTTTTGTTAACTTTCCGAAGTTCTTAAAAGCTAAAGTTGAACTCAACTATCAAGGAACATGCCACTTCTTACCTGGGCCTCATAGGAAGTTGACAATCTCCACCACATCTAACACCTACTGCTGTGGCCCTTCCCCCCAGACAGATCTATGCGTGATTCTTGCACCTTCTGACTGCGAAAGGATGCATGGGTAACAACAGAAAACTATTTCTATTCCTTCCAAGGAATGAAATAAGTGGATAGGCACTGTATGCCATGTGTATGTTGTGTGGTAACATTATCTTCTGTCAGCAGAAGAGACTATGAGGCTCCCTGGTCTTAAGACTTACATTTGGTTGTTAAGAAGTTAGAATTCAAAATTATGTCAGGCTGAGTCCCACATCCCTGGCCTTTCTATCTCTGGATGTGAAAAGATGGAGCCCGCCATGTGCAAGGAAGCTGGCCCCGGAGGACATCCCCCATGATGGCTCAACCTCCTCCATCTTTGTGGAACCTACGTCTGCTGTCAGACCTTTCTCTAGCAGTTTTGATCTAGGAGGAGATGGACAACTGAAGCAATGATTTCCACATTGCATGGTGCATAGAAAATGATAGTCATTCTACCATGACTAGAAAGAACAGAGTAGAGCCACCTGGAAAGAGCAGGAGGGTCTATGGAAGTTTCTTGAGGAAGGCCCCAAGTGCATAAGAATTGGCCAGAGAAAAACAAGGTGGGAGGGGCATTCCAGAGAGAAGTACACCATGATCAAAGGCAAAAAGAAATGACTCAAGCTAGGCTTTGGGAAACTACAAATGATTGGAAATATTAATGAATAGATCGCGAAGCCAAAGAGATAAACAGGGTCAGCTTCCCCAGGGTCACAATCAGGCTAAATTCTAAACTCAGCAGTAACAACACAGGTAAAAAGATTGATGAAACTGTTTGTAGCCTTAGACTATTTTGAAGACTGTGCAGACATTTCCTGAAGCTGCTGAATTTGGAAGCATATGATGTATAATAAAACGGGTTCACATCACATGCAGACATACTTCTGCAGCAGGTGATTATTGAGTGCTTACTGTGAGCTCTCCCTCAGTCATCACGTGCCCACCATTCTCCTTTGAATAAAAACAAAGAAGAGAAGTAAATCGTGTATTACCTCAGCAGATGCTGTATGCTTTACAGAACGATATATTCAGGAAGAAGTGTTGAAGGAGAGATGGCAACTTTCACAGATGTTCAGAAAGATCTCGCTGAGAAAGTAATGTTAGATCTGACTCTTTCGGGAGGGGTGGAAGTTGGTTCAGCTGATATCAGGAGGAAAAGTACCCCAAGATCACAAACCAGCCGGTGAAATTCTTGGGGTTGGTGATAGTATATTTAAGAGTAGCAAGAAGGCCAGTATGGCTGGACTAGAACACTTAAGGGAAAGGGTGGTAAGGAATGAGGTCAGAGAACAGTAAGGGAGAAGGGTTCTGTATGTCATTTGGAGATTGGGGATCTCCTGAGAGGGATGAAAGCCACTGGGTGGATTTAGTCAGAGGATGTATGATCTAACCGAATTTTCCCTAACTCATTTCATGGCAATGAGAAGACCGGCAATCACCTTGGAAACTGAGTGAGAGGCTGAGGCTGGGAAGGAGCAGATGTCTAGAGCAGACACTGGACTCTGGATATGAGACAGGGCTAGGGGAAGAAGTGGTTTGTCAAGGGTCACCCAGGACTTTGACCTGAGCAACCGGAGAGAAGACAGGGGAGTCCATCATGGCCCCACAGAGAGCATGTGCTCTTGTTGTAGTTTGGCTTTTAAAATGTTTGAAAAAACATATGCAATACCTCTGAGTTTTACTAACAAATTTTCCCCTTATGATTTTAGTTTCACTATACTCCCATCAAAACAATTAAGAGTTGAGTCCTCCCTGACATTACAGAGCATAGGTATCTAACTGGTCTTTATTAATTTCTTTAACTTTTTATTGATAATTTTCATATATGTACATCATTCATTTGGTTCATAATACCCTTGCATTAGCTTTCTGTTTTTGTTGTTGTTTTGTTTTGAGGTAAGATAATGCTCTAGCCTAGCATTAGCTTTTCTTGTACACCCCTGAACACCTTTTTTTGGTCATTTGTCCCTCTTCTGTTTTTATGGTTTTTTTTCTTTTTTTCTATCATTCATCACCCTTGATGTTGATGGGTCCAATAATGTGTGGTCTGGTGGAGGTAACAGCGGCCACTGTGAGGTCGTAAATGCTATAACCACTTTATGTCTGGAACATAGCTTTCTGAAGCACTCCTTTCTATCCTCTGATTCTTAATTCTTTTCACTCCTTCCTAGGAAATGTTGTCTGAGCCTTGGAGGGCAAGGTAGAGATGTCTCATTTAGTGCTGAGCACTCAACAGCCATTTATGCTCAGCTACTTGATGGATTTTGAGTCCCCCAGTCATAACCACCACCCGCAAAAATAAGCTGGTTCGACCAAAGATGAAGAAAGCTCTACTCTATGAGCATAAACATTTAGAGCATAAACATAAATATTAGAGGTAATTTGAAGGCACAATGTGTCCATTTACCAAAAGAAGGCTAGTTGCCTCCCTGCTAGGGTCTATGGTCCTAAAAATCCACAGGAATTTGACTAGGTTTTCAGTACCAGCCACAAATTCACTCACTTGGAGTAGGCCTCAAATGTTCAATTCTTAAATATCCCTTTCTAATTTTGTAAAAAATAAAGTTTTGCAGATCTCAGGCAGGCCACTGAAAATCTGGGTCCTAGGGCTGTGGAGGTGGATCAGCAATGAAAGGCATTTGCTTGAAAAACCTATTGGCCCAGGTTTACTTCCCGGGTACAGCCAGATGCTAACAGTGAAATGTGCAGAAAGCAGCAGGATGCACTGCCACACCCGCTCTCTCTTTTATCTCCCTGTGTGTCTCCTTCTCCCTCTGCTTTCAAAATAAAGAAATAAAAATATTTTTTAAAAAAGGAAATCTAGGGCTGGAGAGATTGCTCACTGGTTAAGGCACTTACCTGCAAAACCTAAGGACCTGAGTTAGATTCCCCAGTACCCATGTAAAGCCAGATATACAAAGTGGCCCATGCACCCAGTGTTCATCTGCAGCAGCTGAAGTCACTAGCATTCCCCTTCTCTCTTTCTCTCTTTCTCTCTCTCTCTTCCTCCCTCCCTCTTTCTTTCTGTCCTTGCAAATAAATAAATATTTTTTTAAAAAAAGGAAATCTACTTTAGATTGTGTTGGAAGGCCCCCACAGCGGGGTGGGAACAGGGAGGAGGAAAATGGGGTTACCACCAGAAGACTTGTTCATGCAATATACCTAATTATTTATAATTAATATGGGGGAAGGAAGGAAATCTAATCCTAGTTACTGTTTCTATAGTCAATGCTGGATGAATTAAACTCCTCAGCCTAAAGTTTAAGACATTAAAAAATAATAAACCAAGAACATACTTTTTCACTAACAGATTTTGAGTTAAAAAACTAACAGAGATCATTTCGTTTAGTTCTCATAATTCTGTCATGTGTGTCCTATCATGGCCACATTTTGATAAAGAGGAAACTGGAGCAAGCAAAGTTGGGAGATTCACCTGTGATCAAGAAGCTCTAGAGCGATTCAGCCGAGATTTGAACCCAGACACCTGCCCCCTCCAAAGTGCTACTATGTTCTCTTAACACAATCTAGATACTTACAACTAAGCATTTGGAAACTATAGGGGTGCTTGACCCACCTCAATGACTGAGCACACAGTGACTATCCTCAGGGAGAGGTCAGGGGTGATGGATATCTTTTAGCCAAAGGTGGGAGGTGGAAAGCCATGAGTAACCCCGCCTTTGAGACATACCAAAGGCGAAGCCAGCTCTCTAGGTATAATGCCCATTTCCACCTTGAGAGTCAAATGTTTGGTGACAGAGGGTGTATGTGTGACATCTGTGAGTTCTTTGTACCTTATATCCTGTTTCTCTTTTATCTGGTCCCTATATCCTGAATTTCTGCCACCAAGAGAGGCTGTAAGTCATATCTATTACTTTGATTTTAGGGAAGATAGATAAACTCTTCAGACTACCCTAAAATTCCAACATGAAGCTTGCTGAGAGAAAGGAGAATGGTGACTGAGACATGAAGCTATCTTCGTTTCAATCTTACAATCTTATATTTGCCCTGAATGCAGAGTCATTAAATACATCTTTGTCGTATGTCTGGTTGAACAAGATGCACCAAAGCCACAGCAAGAGGTACCATACCTAGCATAGATCAAAAGCCCACAGGTACTAAAACAGGTTCTGAAAGGTTAAGGTCACAGGAGCAGTAAATTACAGTCTGGACCCAACGTCAGGTGTGAATCTACAACCTGTCTGGGTTCTCAATCAATCATATCTTCTCCCTGCACCGAGTTTCAGAAAAACTCAGTTCCAATCCAGATTTGGGTCATCTGTAAGTCATCAAATATATAACTTTTCTGAGTTTCAGTGTTTTCATCTAACAGTGCTTCTTCTTCCAGTCATGGGTTCCATAGGTTCCCACTAAATCATTTATTCTAGTCTAGGTAAACAAATGATTCTGTCCTCATGCTGTTACTGGACCTGTTGCTATTAACTGGCCTGCTTCTGTTTGTTTAAGACATCTTCTAGACCAAACATGATCGTGGATGAGGATGAGTCTGGCATTTTGCCTCTGTCGAACATAATGAGATCCATTATCAGATCTACTGGGTATCTGAGAGCAGGGGCCATTTGCCATACCATGCACATTGCTTTTGGACCAGAAGAAAACGTGACTGGGATGATCTGGGAGCTTGTTCAAAGAGAGAATGGGACTACAAAGCCAAAATAACGCATGTTAGATCAATCTGGACTGTATTACAACCCAAATTTACTCACTAACTGTGCACACAGCAATGTCAAGCTATAGTTCAGATGGCCTTTATAGGGGCCTCCAGACTAGTTCAATCCAGAATACTGGTTTTCTTCATGGTAAAATTCAACATCAGTTTTAATATATAATGTATATTTAATATGTACATTGAAAATGAAGACTGAATTACAGCGTTTCAAGCTCAGAGTCACTCCTTCTCAATCTCAGACCTCATTCTTATAAAGTAAGTAAAAAGATAGAACAGAATTCATGTGCAAAAAAGAGGTCAGAGTACCTGATAAACACCCAAACTCAGTCATGATGGTAGATAGAAAGATTACAATCGGAAGTAAACTAGTTTACAAAGGAAATCTCAAACTCACATGAGGCCTTTTCTAGTTTAGACCCTGGGATTAGCAAAAGAAAGGAAGGAAGGCCCACTGTTGGGCATCTATGATGTGCCAGAAATAGTGCGCACTAGACAGATTCGTGTTGAAGTTTGTGTAGAAGTATGAGTTTTCAAATGAAGAAGACAAGGTCCTGGCAAAGGCAAGGTCCATGCTAACTTTTCAGAAAGTTTGCTGGGCTTCATTGCCTTTTTGTCCTAAGTTGGAACTTTTGAGGCCACCACTGTTAGAAGGAAAAAACTAACGATGCTTATCAGAGCTAGAAGATACCCTCTTCCGCTCCCTAGGCTGGCCCCATGGTTGTTGAAGTACTGTGAACAGACAACACCCACAGAGTGGAAAAGATGAACCAGATTGCTACACACAGATGCTCAGGTGGGGGAGGTGGCTAGCACTGCTGATGGAGGTTCCCCAGGATGATGCTGTCCCACTACAGGATGTCCACACTTCCCGGATAAATGACTCAAGTACAGCCTTTCTCCAAGGAGAATTTTAAAAGGGTTCTTCTGTGCAAGAGACCTCGAGTCAGAGTCAGATCCCATTGGAGCCAAAACCCCATTCCTTGTTAACATCCTCGCGAAGCTCCAGTGTTCTCACCAAATGAGTTTCTAAATATCACATATCTGTGTATCTTTTACTGTGTGTATATATGTATATGTATATACATACGTACGTACATGTATGTATGTACATGGTATGTATACATGAGTGCACACATGTCACAGTGCACCTGTGGAAGTCAGGGGACAACCTCTCCTTCCACCTTGTTTGACACAGGGTCTTTCTTGTTTTGCTCCTGTGAAAGACAGACTAATTGGCACATGAGCTTTGGGATTCTCCTGATTATACCTCCCATTGCCATTGGAGTTCAGGGATTACAGATGGATGATCCGCTTGGCATCTAGCTTTATACAGGTCAAAGGAATCTGATCTTCCAGTCACCAGTCTTGCAGAGCAAGAATGAACCATCTCCCCAGCACCCCGTATCTGTTTCTTCATTTCTTCATTCATTGAATGAGCTGTCAGTGAGCACCTAATAAAATTTTGTTTAGCTTTGACACAAGGTGCTTATAAACCCCAAAGTCCTCTTGAAACCTGTGAACATCCCCATCTTGAATGATAAGCATTAGCGTAGTTGGAAACATTGTCAATGAGCTGATCATCAATGTGACCCATCAAGGATCGATGCCTTTTTAAGTGGCTGCCATTTCCAATAATATGTTCATTTCTTTGTTTAATATTGATCAGTCCATAACAACTTTTTAAATCCACAAATATATTTTTATCATTTATTGTGTTGGAAGTCAGTGGACTTGGGAATGCAGTAGTGAACACAACAAGCATGCCTTTAAGTTATAGACTTTATTCTCTCCCAGGTGTAGAGATAACATAAAAACAATTGTTCAAAGCAGGGTGTCCAATGGAGGCAAATTCTCTGAAGGAAATAAGAAATATGTTGTTCATGGGGATGACGGCAGCAAATAACCTAACTTAATTTAATTAGTTGTGGAACATGATAAGTACTTCAAACCCAATAACAGATGTGCTGACTGCCTATTGACTGTCCTCTCCTTTGTCATTGATAGTAGCATTACAGTTTGGTTTAGGGTAATAATACACCCTGGTGAAGTACATTTCCCATAGCTAATCTGAGTTCTCCATGCTAAATCCACTCCTGTTTCTCTGATACTTATTTTCCAGCCTTTCTTATAACTACATGACCATGTGGTACAGTACTCATCACTGAAACATAGAGAAGGTTTTCATGGAATCTCTAGAAATGATTTCTCATCATAAAGGATATAAAGATGAGATGAATACAGCTCTTCTACTTCTTTGAATTTATTTTTGTGGGGGAGGGAGTTATGATAGAACTAGGGTATCCCTAATGGTATTAATATGAACAAAAATCAACAACCTAAGGAGATAGATAGGACAGTTTGTCACCCTGAGGTCCCTAGTAAAACTTTTTCTTACTGCATCCTAAAATCAAATACCTTCAAACTTGTAGTTGAATGAGAATTTTATACAGCTTTAAAAATGAGTTTAAGAATGTTAGGGTTTTTTTTTAAATAACTTTCAGCTTAATGACACAGGTGTCAGGATCAGTTGATATAAGGTTCTGTCTATTGTGTCCCATGACACAAATTTAATAGCTCAAAAACTGTAAGGAAATAATTTTTTAAAAGTTGCATGGACAACAGAGGATTGCTGGGAAATAAAATTTCAATAATCTATCAAAAAACCATACTTGCATAGAGCTGTGAGGCACTAGAGAAAACTCTACCAGAATAATTAACAGTTCTGAGTAATAGAGGCCATTTATACAGTCCTGGAATCCGCCTCAAACAAAATGCTCCAGAGACAGATTTTTTTTCCTCCTTAGATCAATTATAAGATCAAAGGGATTTTGTTTAATTCCTTTAGTTGCTGTAATTCATATCCTATTTTCTTTCATGTAAATTACTTATTATTACTTTTCTTTGTTTCATTTTCACCAATATTATATAAGTCCTGGCTTGTGTAATAAGATAAGAAAAATAAATAAAAGACATACAAATTAAAAGGAAGTAAAACTACTTTATTCACAGATTATATTATTATAAAAAAGAAAATCCTGCCAGACATTTTAACATGCCTTTAATTGCAGCACTCCAGAAGCAGAGGTAGGAGGATAGACATGAGTTTGAGGCCACCTTGAGACTGTCTAGTGAATTCCAGGTCAGCCTGAGCTACAGCGAGCCTCTACCTCAAAAAAAAAAAAAATTTAGCTATGAGATAACATAAGTGAATAAAGCAAGATTATTCAATATAGAATTTTAGGTCAAAATTAATTCTGTAGGCAAAAAAAATTGAAAACAACTTTATAAATAATGACATTTATTTTAATATCCAGTTATAACTAATTGAAATTAAAGTTTTAAAGGATTCAGCAGTGGAAATTGGAAACCTTTGCTGAGAAAAATTGAAGGCTTAAAAATAAGTGGATATACTTGCCCTGCTTACAGTTTACATGTTGTTCAAATGCCAGCTTTCCCTGCACTTACTTATAGCTTTATGCATACCTAGTTTTTAAAGTCTCAGAAAGTATTTATGTTTGTAGAATAGAAGGGCTCATTCTGAAATTTGTATAGAAATACCAAAGACCTAAAACAAAGAACTTTTTCAGAAATTATCCAGAAGGGTGGTACTACCGATTTGAGACCCTTACAAAGCTACTGTTATTAACACAGCAAACATATTGGTACAAGAATAGAAAGCCAAGGAGCTGGAGAGATGGCTCAGCAGTTAAAGGTGCTTTCTTGCAGAGCCCAGATGGTCCAGGTTCAATTCCTCAGTAGCCATGTAAAGCCAGATGCACAATGTGGCCCATGCATCTAGAGTTCATTTGAAATGCCAAGTAGCCCTGGAATGCCCATATTCCATCCATTCTCTCTTTCTCTCCTTCATCTCTCTAAATGAATAAATAAAATGAAATAATTGAAAATCTGCCTGACAAAACAGTAGAGAGTCTAAACCCATATAAATGATCATTTGACTTGTTATAATAATCCTAAGGAAATTCAGAGGGCAGAGGAAAATGCTCTCTATAAATGTTGCCATTTGGGTAACCATATGGAAACAGAATAAGCATTTACAGGAGTCTATGTAACATATGAAGATTAATTATATATGGCGTATATATCAAAAGTGAAAGGTAAAGTAACTTCTAGGAAATAAGATGGATATTTACATACATGGAGATACCAGATATTACTTAAATAGGACATGAAAAGTGAAAGGGCAAGTCATAGTTTAATAGAATGAGGTTTTATTACATCATATTACATATATTATATTGGGCAAAGGATATTAGAAATCAATATCAAAATGGAAAATAATCACCTTAAATATGAGAACAAAAACTGAGCAGCTAATTCATACAGATCATCCATCAGGAAAGGGTATATTGAAACTATGGTGATTATTGGTTTCAGTCCTCATGCCTGTAATCCCAGCATTTAGGAGGCTGAAGCAGAAATGTCACAAGCCTGAGCTTCATAGTGACATCTAAGCCAGCCTGGGCTTGGTGAGACCCTGTCTCACAAA
>PVHP010046795.1:0-13199 GCA_004024765.1 Zapus hudsonius
AAGGAAGACTGCCTCTAAGTTAGGGTCCTGAAGTGGTGCAAAAGTCCTTTTCAGGGCTGGAGAGCTGGCTCTGTGGTTAAAAGTATTTGCTTGTAAACCCTGCCACCCCGGGTTCAGCTCCCCAGTACCCATGTAAAGTTGGATGCCCAACAAGGCACTTGCATCCCGAATTTGTTTGCAGAGGCAAGAGGCCCTGTGTGCCTATTCTCTCTTTGTCTCTCCCTCTCTCTTCCTTTTTCTCACTCTCTCAAAGACATATATATATATATATATATATATATATATATATAATTTTAAAGCCCTTTTTAGAGAAACAAGTTTTGTTTTCTGTGTTACAATGATGGTCCCAGACATCTAGGATGCTCTTCAGACTTCGTGATGCCCTTCTTAACTAATTTTGGATTTGCCACTGAGGGATTATTAAACTCTTCCAATCAAGGTCAGGAGCCCCATGCTGACTTAATTTATTCTAATTTATTTTATTATTCTGCTAATGAATTGGTCATCAAACTAGACTTCGGATTCAGGGGAGTGTATGTGACCCCTCCCCTGGTAACTTCGATGGGGAAGGTACTTGTCCACATTCCTTCCCTGCCCTTAGTGTGTGACAGGATCCTATGGACATGTCACAGAGAGGTTCTCCCTGGTTTGTCACCAGCAGGTTGTTTTTGTTTTCTGAGGTAGGGTCCAACTCTAGCCCAGGCTGACCTAGAACTCACACCATAGTCCCAGGCTGGCCTTGAACTCACAGTGATCCTCCTACCTCCCGAGTGCTGGGATTAAAGGTGTACATCACCACGCCCAACTGTCACCAGCAGTTTCATATTTTGCTTTGATGACAGTATTTTACAACTCCGAGTGTTGCTTCCTCTAACACTGAGGATTAAACAGAGACTGAATCCTGGATTGTGAAGCCTTTCACCAAGACACTTAGGCTTTTTGCCCAATGCCAGTGTCAGCATTACCTGGGAGCCACTTAGATTTCTCAGCCCTGCCCAGGACAACCACACAGAAAGTTGCACTTTAACAAATGGTGACTAAGGCCCACTAGAATGGAAAGGCACTTTCCAGAATTCTTCATTGCCTTGGCCACCGCCATCATCACCATCTTCTTCATTTTTATCATCACGAGAAGCACCAGATCTGATTGAGAAATTTCTTTTTGTTGCAGTCAGCTTTCTAGTTGCTGCACAGAAAGAACCCAAACAAAAGCGGCTTGTAGAGGAATAGGTTTATCTGGCTTATGGACTCGAGAGGAGACTCCATCCTGGCAGGGAAAATGATGGCATGAGCCGAGGGGTGGACATCACCTCCCCCACAGCCCTGGAAACAGCAGCAGGAAGGTGTGCCAAACACTGGCAAGGGGAAGCTGGCTTATAACCTCATAAGCCCACCCCCAACAACACAGCTCCATCGAGTTTGTAAAATCCAAACTGTCATCAGCTGAGGATCAATCACTGAGAACACATTCATTTGTTTGTGGGGAACACCTGGATCAAACCATGACACTTTTCAAGCTTTGATGTGATTCCTTGTTCGCATCAGCAATCTCTCATTCAGTCTTCCCAACATCCTTAATCAGCATATTCTGTTATTATTTCCATTTTCTGGGGATAATGAGACTTAGAGAGATCATGTGATGGGTGTGGAGTTACTCAAGCAGCCCAAGACACTGTCTCTGTGGTCCATGGCCCTAACCACCTGGCTGTGTGACCTGCCTGCTCCCTCACTCTTTTCTTTCTTCGGGTCAGGATCCACTGGTATCTATCCATATTCACTGGTTTCTTCTCAGTACTCTGTAAAACATCTTGAAAGCCATGCCTGTTCAGTAAAAAGTACAGGAAACCATTGTTTTGGGTAAAGCTTCTGCTCTGAGCTCTAACACAGGCTAAAAATCAAAATGGAGTTACTCCTGCTCACATTCCCCTGGAGGTAAGCCATTTATTTGGCATTCGGAAACATATGGGTTAGGGATAGAACAGTGAAATTTCTCAACTAGGCTAGGGCTAACTGCCATGATAAGGAAGTTTCCTCTCCCTGCTTCATCCCTACCCATGCACACACAGCAGAACTAACTTCATATTAACTCATTAGTTGTTTTCCTGCCATGCCTGCCTTATAAGGAAAGTAGCTTTGAAGTGGTCCATCCATGTTCTGCTTTCGTCAAGCCATCTTCTTTCTGGAAAGCCAACCTCTTCTGCTGGGGCCATTGGAACATTCGTTCTGTTTTGTGGACTAAGCATTGCCTGGTTCTAGGATAAAAAAGCCAAGCGCATTTAAGAGCTTTAAATTCTAATGGCCTTGAAAAACCTTCACAAAAGACACACTGCTGTTGGAAGGTTCTGGAAAGGAGTGTTGGATCTTAAGTCATTTTAAAATAAGCCTGGAGGAGCTTTCATTTCTCTCAGCTCCAGAGAATGAGGCCCTTCTACTTTCTCTAACTAGACAGCATTGCTTAGAGAAGCAAATTGCCAGCTCTGTTGAGATAGTGGAGTTTCTTGAACTTGACCTTTGGAAGAAAAGTTACATGTGAAAAAAACAATACAAGCATGTAATATGACCCTGCAGAACCATTGACTCTGAGTTCATTAAGTCCCTTAAAGACTTCAAGGTCAGAATCCTACAGCCTGTGTGCTCAGAGCTAAAGGTTAACAACAGGAAGATGATTTTCTGGCCTGGAGAGATTAGATCAGTGGTTTTCAAACAGATTGCTGAACTATTCTGACATCTGCTGCCAAGGACTGTGGGAGTGAGGGAGGTGTGGAAGAAAGAGGGGTTCCCCTGGACCTTTCTCACTTTGAACCAATTAGAAGAGTGTTTCAATACTCTGTCATTATAAAGTAGACACTGGAGCAACATTTTCTTTATTGAGCTATTGCCTGTCCTCCCTTGTAATTGTACATTAAGAAGCAACTGAAGCCAGGTACGGTAGTGCTCACCTGTAATCTAAATTTGGGAGATTGACAGGCAAGAGGTTTGACAATCGGAGTATGGTCTTAGCTACACAGTGAGACCTTGTCTCAAAAGTAACTGAGAATAGGGCCGTAGTTGAGTGGTAGAGTACCTTTGAAAATGCTGGAGACTGATGAGAAAGCTTCGTCAGTAAAGCATGAGGGCCTGAGTTCCAATCCCCAAAATCCATGTAAATTGCCAGGCATAGCCATGCACTCCTGTAATCCCAGAGCTGTGGAAACAGAATGACCCTCAGGGCCTGAGTAGAGCTGAATTGGTGAGAGAGCTGTCCCCAGTCAGGTGGAGCACAACTGAGGAAGACGTGTCCATCAACCTCTGGCCTCCATATGCACACGCACCCCACATGCATGTGTACCCACATGCACACAGACATGCCTATAAACACATACACATACCATGTCCACATCCACATGCCAAGAAAAGCAACTGAACTTGTTCCTCTCTTTCCTTTGCATCCTTTGCAAATGAGGCCAGTGAGGTTCAGAAAGACAAATCAACTTCCCCAAGGTCACACTTGGTTTGGCTAATCGCCATTTCTTGGATTTCTCCCTTGGAAACTCACAGGCTGGGCCAGCTGCCAGGTCTTCGGGGCACTCACCTCTCAGCCATCTGCCTCGGCTCTTCTTGCAGCCAGCAGCACTGGCCTAGCTGTCTTTTCTTGGCATTTAATGCGATTGAGTCTGTGATTAGAAAACAAAACTCTGCTCAGGGTAGAATCCAGGCATCCCGAGTGCCGGCGCTCTCGTTCAGGCAGCCAACCTGATGTTACTGATCTTCTTGCAGCCTTGCAAAGGATACAGGGTGCTCTGCGCTCTGCACTCCAGGACAGCTTTCTTCCAAACACATGGCTAAACCCTCAATGTGAAAGGATGTACATGTGAAGCATTTAAGACCAAAAAGGGGGCTGGAGAGATGGCTCAGTGGTTATTTGCCTGCAAAGTCTAAGGACCTGGGTTTGATTCCCCAGTACCCATGGAAAGTCACATACACAAGGTGGTGCGTGTGTCTGGAATTCATTTGCAGCTGCTGGAAGCTGTGACTCTCTCTCTCTCTCTCTCTCTCTCTCTCTCCCTCACCCTCTCTCCCTCTCTCCCTCCCTCCCCCTCTCTCTGTTATAAATAAATACATAAAATAATAGACCCAAAAGGAATGAGGGGATTAGTGAACTGAGGTCATTAAAAAATAAAGTTATGAAAATACTTCCTGAATCTTTCGGGAAAATACACCTATTCTTAGGAAACACTAACGAGACTGTCAATAGCTAAGTGGGTAATTTCCATTTTTTCCCCTTTGTTTGGCAGACACCTCTTCATTTGGCTATGTGACAGATGACATGTGTTCTAGAAAGTATTTTCTATAGCAGCAAAGATATAACGAAGTCATGAAAGTGAAGGTGGTGAGTCACAGCACAGAAGCCATACTTGAAGGATGAGTCTCCAGTGGATATTGAAGAGTGGCTCTCCATCCTCCTGTCTGTGGGGCAGAGGACTGAGACACAGCTCCACTCTCTCAGGCTCAGCAGCCTGAAGTGTTCCCCTAACATTTTAGTGGCCTCAATTCAGGCAGACTCAGGACTCATGGCTTCAATGCTGAAAAGAATTTCAGAATTGGAGATTTTATTACAGAATCTTCATATCGAAAAGAAAGGTGCTCAGAAATACACACGGGAGTGGGAGTCTGTCTCCCTAAGGGAAGGTGACAAAGTGAAACATTCCCAACTGTGGGTACAGGCTCCCCAAAGGAGAGCCCAATCAATTGCCATGACATTGGCCATATTCACCATTTTAGTGGCTTTCAAGTTACATTCCAAAAGATTGCTGTTGTAGTCAGTTTACTCTGTTGCTGCGCAGAAAGAACCCAAACAAAAGCGGCTTGTGGAGGAATATGTTTATTAGGCTTACGGACTCGAGGGGAGACTCCATCCTGGCAGGGAAAATGATGGCATGAGCAGAGGGTGGACATCACCTCCGCCACAGCACTGGAAATAGCATCAGGAAGGTGTGCCAAACACTGGCAAGGGGAAGCTGGTTTATAAACCCCATAAACCTGCCCCCAAAACACAGTTCTAGTGAGGTTCTTATTCCCAAACTGCCATCAGCTCGGGATCAAGCATTTAGAGCACATTCATTTCTTTGTGGGGGGTACCTGGATCAAACCATGACAGTTGCCAAAAGAAGCTTCCTCCCCCTCTCCCTCTTCTTCTCTCTTTGGATAAGTGATATGATACAGTGGCCCTGGAAGTGCCTTGGATGGAATTATAATCTAATAAAACAAAGACAGGGGGCATGAGGCTTGCACAAGGGGTTTAGTACCTGTCATTTTCCTGCAAATGGGATTTCTGATGAGATTCCTGGAAAAGTGCAGGTTTACATTTGGGAAAGGGGAGAAAAGCCTTTAAGCAGTTGTGCTGGAATTCTGGTTTCCCTGCTGGCAGAGGCTTCATCCAGACTCTTGAGTGAGGGGATCCTTCTCTCTCATGTTTTCATAATTTTCCATCTTTCTTTTTTTTTTATTTTCCATCTTTCTATCCTGCCTCCCACCTACATGCACAGTGCTTTCTTGTTCTTTTCTGCAGATGATGACTTGCTAATTTGTCACCTAAGCAAGTGCCCTGCAAACAGTGCCCCTGCTCCTGGGCCATCAGTCCTCTATGGTGGCCTGCTGGGAAGGTGGAAGTAGAAGTCTGGGGGATAGATTCTTTCAGCTGTTACTCTTCTCCTCTCTGCCTGTTGCAATTATCTTCTTGTTGCTGGGACAAAAACCTGACAAGAAGCAGCATACGGGAGGAAAGAGTTTAGTTCAGGTTTACAGATTCCAGGGGAAGCTACCTCATGGCGGAGGAAGCTGGCTCACTTCATCACACATCCACAGCAGGGAGAGAACAGCCCACACCAGCAAGCCTGAGCTGAATAAACACACAGAGCTAGACTCCACCCCAAGGTTCACCCCTGGTGACACACTTCCTCCAGCAGGGATCCATCTCCCAAGCACTCTACTAGGTGGGGACTAAGTAGGAGACTTAATCACAAACAGGGACATTATGTACAAAACCAACACACTGCTTTTCCATTTCCCCACCATTCTGTTTCTGACCCTTGTTATACCTTACTATCTTGTTGTCTATGATTTTAATTCTTTAACTTCATAGACAAGAACTCGGGTACTCTTTAAATTTTGGGGCATATTGGAATTTTTGCTGGGCGTTATCTAAATTCTAACCCCCAGATCACCCCGTTACACTTTAGTTCCAGCACTTGGGAAACTGAATCAGATCACCACAATTGGAAGCCATCCGGGTAGGCTGACGGGCTATACAGCAACATCTGACTCAAATAAATTAAACATAAGTAAACATTCTATTTTTTGCTTATTTAACAAGGTGGCAGTGGTTAATTTTTAAGCTTTACTCTAATATGCCATGATGTGAGCAGGTTTATCATAGTTTCAAATAGATTGTCTAATCCAAGCTCTGCCCCTGCCCCACCCCTTGTCCATTAAAGGGTCAAGGAGGGAAGGATAATAGAAATGAAGGAACATTTCGACATTCCCCATGCACTTGCCGAGGTCTAAAGTGAATCTGATTGGCTGAGATCAGTTTGTCATTGGGCCGCATTCCTTCTGGACATTCAAGGGGACAGTCTGTTTCCTTGATTTCAGCTGCCTTCTTGACTCTTGGTCTTTCCCTCCATGTTCAGAACCAGAAACATTGCATCTCCAACTCTCCACTCGACTTTGACACGACTTTCCTGTTCTGTTCTTATGACTATACTCAGCCCATGCAGATCACCCTGGGCTTTTGTGTCTCATGGTCATCTTAATTTTATTTGCCAAGTCCCTTTTGGCAGACAAGATGATGTATTCCCATGTTGTAGAGATTAGGAAAAGGACATCTCTGAAAGAGGAATTACACTGCCTACCACATCGAGGAACCCATATTGATAACAGGAATGTGGGATGTCTTTGAGAGTGATGGAGCCTTTCCCTCATGGTTCAGTTCATGGTTCAGCTGTCACTCAGGTGCTAGGATGCCAGGTGTTCATAGTGACACAAAACTTCTACTGAGAAGGCTGACCACACCTCCTACTGGGAGGGAACAGCGAACCAACAAAGGAACACTTGTGTAATGGAGGAGCCTGGGCCTGGGGGAGACAATCAACAGCTTTCAAATTCGACCAATTTTCCACTCAGTGAGGGGGACCCCTTGTCTGGAACTAGGGATTCAGGGTGATAGGCACCGGATCTTGTACTTTTGGGCTCCCAAAACAAGATGCACTATGGGAGCGAGTGACAGGGAGGCTACTAAAAATAGAATCTAGGTAATCCAGAATTGTGTATATTTGTTAACCTACACTGATCTCACTCTCCGGAGGTTGTGTTTGTATTTTTCAGGATGCAGCAAGAGAGCTAGGGCCCATCTAACCCTACCAACTGACCGTAGGCCAATAGCTGAGATTCTGGCAAGAGAGGACCCACCACAGTCATATCGTGGAGGATCCAAATGGAACTCCGCAGAGAATGACGGGATGAACAAGGGGCCTACGGCCACAGCCATTAAATCAACACAGGATAAGCCAGTGAGACAGAAACCAAAGATCTTAGACACAAAGACCCCTAAACTCACAACCTTAAAGCAGCCTTAAGACTCATCCACCACGACTCAGGGAACTGAGCGGAAGAGGGGGCGGAAAGATTGTAAGAGCCGTGGTGGGGGAAATTATCCAGAGGCATGGCCAGGAGAACCTGGCTGAATACTAGGCTATCCATGGTCCCCTGCCACAAGGACTGATCCAGACGACCCATGGAGGAGGTTAGCCAGTGGAGGGGGGAGGGGAGGGCAGTGGGGAATTGGCAATAACAACTCATTGTTTGCCCACTAAATGTTGTAACTCATTATGGACAATAAATTAAAAAAATAATAATAAAAAAATAAAGAAAAGAAAAAAAAAACTACTGAGCCAGTGGTTTGTGGGTTCTTGTCTTATGAATTTGTTGAATGAAATCCAAAGGCCATAAAGGGTGAAATTTATAAAAAAATTTTTGGTAGCTGTAAAGATTGCTCTATGATTAAAGACACTTTTTTCAAAGCCTTTGCTGGCCCAAGTTCAATCCCCCAGTACCCACATAAAGTCACATGCACAAAATGGTACATGAGTCAGAATTTCATATGCAATGGTAGGAGGCCCTGGTATGCCCATTAATGCACTCTCTCTCTCTCTCTCTCTAATAAAATATTTTAAAAAGAATAAGAATGTTTTAATCAGATGTTAAAAAATTTAAAAAGAAAGGCCACTCATGGTGGAATATGCCTTTAATCCTAGCACTCAGGAGGCAGAGGTAGGAGGATCATTGTGAGTTCGAGGCCAGCCTGGGACTACAGAGTGAGTGCCAGGTCAGCCTGGTCAAAAGTGAGACCCTACCTCAAAAAAGAAAAAGAAAGAGAGAGAGAAAGAGAAAGGAAGAAAGGAAGGAAATAGAAAGAAAGAAAGAAAGAAAGAAAGAAAGAAAGAAAGAGAGAAGGAAAGAAAGAAAGAAAGAAAGAAAGAAAGAAAGAAAGAAAGAAAGAAAGAAAGAAAGAAAGAAAGAAAGAAGAAAGAGAGAGAGTTGATTTTGTTATAGAGCTTAGGAGAAGGAAAGAAATCCAGGCTCCTGTTCTAGGGCAGAAGGGGTTCAGAAATGGGAGAGCCCCTTGGTGGCTTTGACTGTTCTTTCATGGAATTTACTGGATGTTGCCTGATCCCATCAAGTCTAGCTCCCATACCAGGTGTTCAGGCACTTTTCTGGTTTCTAGGAAAGGAGGATCTCTTTTAGGGATGAAGAGGTAAGGAAAGACCATTCCCTTCAGACATGTCCAGCCTCCAGCCAGGTGGTGGCTGTGAGGACTTCTTTAAGGGAAAGGAGGTAGGGAAGGAGCAGCCTCTCTCCTGCAAGGACATTTCTCCCCTTACGAGTATACTGTTGGTTTATTTGGGGGTCCTCAGTACAGTGCTCCACCACTTCTTACTCTCCTTGGGTGTCTAGCCTTTTGAACACAGATGAGAAAGGCCTGAATTTGCTTGTTAGACCGTTTGTCAGGGTGATTTTTCCAATACTTCCACTTTTGATGTTACTTATCAAATTTTACAAAAAGCAAATGTCTTCTGTACTGTGGACAAGGTGTGGTTCCTGGACGTCCAACAGTGATGCCCAGTGATTGTAAGGAGACCACAGTCTTGGGAGGAGTTAGTACCATGGCCATTGAGGCCTGTGAGTTTTAGGCAGGGGGTTTTCACACCTGGCTCCTTAGTGACATACAGAAGGAGCTCACAGAACCTTCTGCCTTCTGTCTTTCAGGCTTATGTGGACAAGTACATTGTGAAGAATTACTTCTACTATTACCTGTTCCGCCTTTCAGCTGCTTTGGGTCAAGAAGTGTTCTACATCACATTTCTTCCCTTTACTCACTGGAATATTGATCCGTATTTGTCCAGAAGGCTGGTCATGATATGGGTCGTAAGTATTGATCGTTATTTTCTAGCTACTGCTGCTTCTAAGACAACGGCTTGCTTTGTACATGTGTGCTCTCCTTTTGAACCCTTAGTGTGGATTTGTTTTCTAATCTATTTTGGGGGAAAAAAAAGGAAATAGAGACACAAGTTGTTTTAGTTGTGAAAAACAAACCAACCTCTGATGTACCCCTCTCCAGAAGAAAGAAGAAGGGAGCAGAGAACAAAAGAGCATTCTAAGAATCCCTGTGGAGTAAGATCTCTAAGAGGCCACTTTCGTTAAAATTTGATCAACAGCTAAAACTAGAGGCTGTAGCCTCATGGTTCCAAGCAGTGGGAAGTAACTTGACCTCATACCTTGGAGAGATGAAGATGTCCAAGGAAGAGAGCCTTCTACGGCGATCATGGGGCATGGTTGGGTCAGGTGAGACGCACACAGCCCAGTGACAGGTCTAGGTGAACAGCTAGAGCCCTTTCCCAGTGTTTTCCCGCCACCCTATCCACTCAATATCGTCTGGGAACCAGTGATTTCTGATTGTTTTGTTTAATTGGGGAAACGGTGAGTATCTGTAAGGCAACAGGCATGCTGGGATCAGACTGGCCGCACGTGTGTGCCCTTGTTTAGCCGTAGCTTCCTCCTCTATAACAGATCAGTGATGTACATCCCACGGTCATTGTGAAGGGGCATGGGCTGCATCCAGAGCTCAGGGCCTTGAGAAGTTGCCATTTGAACGGATGAAACAGAGTGGCGAGTCACTGACGATGGAGTCAGAGATCAGCTAAGTCTAGTGTCTGTTTAGCTGGTAGAGGAAGCTCTGGAGGCAGAATGGTTTCCTGACTGAGTCTGCCATAAAACCAAGCTCAGAAGTAGGTGTCGAGGTATGAGTTGAAGTGAGTCACTTCTTATTCTGGGCTTTTTTTATATCATTTGGGAAACAAAGTGGACTTGGTCAGGGACCATGAATAGGTCAATAGGTCATTCAAGGCAGAGGAGAGACTAAAAACACCGCCTGGGGAGGGTTGGAAGGTTATCCTGGGAGTCATTCACCATATGGCCACCTGATGGCGCTAGGGAGCAGTGTCCCAGGCTCCACCTGAGGCTACCATGAGATTAAAAATAACCCCAGAGTTGTGGATCTCCTGTTTTTCTGATGAAATCTCCCAGGTTTTCAGTGTAAGCTTGCTTTGTAAAAGCATAGTATGTCAATTGAACAAGAATCCTGGAATTCCAAATGCATGAACTCTGGTTGGAAGCCTCTCAAGGACTGTTAAATCTTACATTTATGATTAACTGGTCCCACATCTGCCCTTTATCTTCCTTCTTTCTAGAACTATAGGCCACCTTTTTCTTCCCTTCTTCTCCTTACCCCTGTCCCAGCCTCCTTCGGAAGTCTAGCTTTTGTCTAAAAGTATGATCAGAAAATAAATAAGATTGGGGAATTTGCAAAAGCACACACATGTTACAAATCATAAAAGGACTGTGGGCTCAGTTGTCCTTCTCCTCTCCTGAAGCCCACTCCTCCATCTGCTGGGAAAGCTGGGCACTGAGGGCTTCCTTCTCAAGCCTGGAAAACACATGATGCTTGGTTTTATTTCCATGTATACATATGCAATACAAAACACAGCTTTCCCTCAAAAGGAATAAGCGATCATTTCTTGAGCTAAATATGGCCTGGAAGTATGGATCCGGGATTCAGGTTTCCTGAAGAACATGTCCTAACATGGAACAAGTCAATGAAATGTTATAGTCACCAACAAACAAAGTTATAAATTAATGCATTTGCCCAATACATGGATGGGATATCAGATAAGCTGGTTATAGCAAACTGGAGAGAACTCTGTTATAGATTTTAGATGTTAGCTCATGACATTCTTAGCTTTTAGGCCAGTGGAAGCTAGTGATCTGTTTATCTAAAGGTTTTACCCAATAATTGAAGGTTAGGTTAGATATTTAGGGACAATGAATAGCTCTTAAAGGGACTAACGACAGCCTACGATCCCAACTCTCCATTGTCACCCAGTCTGATCAGTCAAATGCCATGGATGTGGCTTTGTGTCTGGGAACTTTTGTTCATATATATATGTATATATTCCCTAAAACTTTATCACAGATGATGTAAGATACTTTGAATAGCTGAGGAATATCTTATAAATTCATATTCAGCACAAGGCTAGTTTTTCCCCCTTGGAGGGTGAGAATTCTTCCCGAAGGTGCCAGGAGACCTTAATAACTGATAAGAAGCTGTGGATGGGGACTTTTTTGCTGTCAATATTGGTTATTTTACACTTTGGGCTCATTATTTCTAAGTGCTCATCCTTGAGGCAAAATAACATTTTTTGTGAGAGTTGAATTACAGTCTTTGCCAGAGACAGGAGGAGAGAGTCTGCACCTCACCCTGAGGTTAGTGACCTGTTGCTTGATCCTTGAAGCGGGTGTGCAGCCTCATCCATGAGCTTCTCATGCAAGACTTCTGTGGCTACTCTGTGCGGTCAGCTGCAGCAGTTGGGGCTGGGTAAGGTGGTGTGGGCATTTCTGCCCAGTCCAGGTGGAAAGAACACTCCCCATTCCAAGAAGAGTCTGGGAAAGTGTGCATTGTGTGTGCTGGGGAGGAGCAAGCCCTGCAGGAACTCCTTTGGTTTGGCTCCAGTGTTAGAGGCAGAGGAAGGGAAGGGTGTCCCCTATGCTGTTGGGCTGGCACCCGGTGAGGTTCCTGGTTTTGGATCACCCAGGGATAATCAGCCTCCTGATGAGACAGTTGCTTCATGTGAGGGACTTTCCAAATTGAGTGTCTCTTTCACAGGAGGAGATTCAGAAATGCTAAGGACCTAGGGGCAAAGCTGGAAGTCCTCCAACTTCAAACCCCTTACCTCACTGCATACTCACCAGAAGGCAATGACTTGTTCAATAATGCCAAACCTCTTGTCAGATTTTATATTAATTTAATCATTATCATTGGAGGAAGACCCAATAGGTTTTATTGCTCACTTGGTTTGGTTTGGTTTTAGCTACATAGCCCAGGCTGACATGGCCTAGAACTTGTGATCCTCTGGCCTTCGCCTTCTGGGTTTTCATGCTTTTGAAAATCATTTCACTTATGGTTATATTAACTGTTCTCATGATCATAGTTGGTCTTGCCTCCTGTTGTACATCTTCCCATTGCTATTATTGGCATCTGTTTTATTGAAATGTCATAACAATTATTTAGTATCCTGTAGATTGGGACAGTAATATTTAAAATAATAAACCCATGTGATTTGTTGAACACTGTGTGAGTGTTTAAATGCCTATGCCATTCACTACAGTAACACTTTATGGCTTTACCTCGTTCAGTCCTCCAGTACTCCCGGGTAGTTGTTACCAGCCCGTTTTGCAAATCCTGGTACTGACACAAGATTCACATTGAATTACGTGGCCAAGTGGGTTTGCCCCTGCCTCCGAGGTCTCCTCCGCCAGAGGGCTCTCCATGCCGTCTCCTAGAACCCAGTTAAGGGCTGGGAAGAGCCTGTCAGGACGGTTCTGCAAGCCTGAGGACCTGAGTTTGATACTCAGAACCCACATTTAAAAAAAAAAAAACCTGGGATGGAGAGATTGCTCAGTGGTTAAGGCATTTGCCTGCAAAGCCTAATGACCCTCGTTCAATTCCCCAGTATCCACCTAAAGATGCGCAAGGTGACGCATGCATCCAGAGTTCATTTACAGTGGCTAGAGGCCCTGACATACCATTCTCTCTCCCATATATATAT
>PVHP010046796.1:0-13150 GCA_004024765.1 Zapus hudsonius
CTCTGCTAGAAAAGGAATAAATAAAATAAAAAAATTCAACTCTATAACTACATGGACACAAAACCAAACCTACAGAGAATTCTACAAGAAATATTACATACAGAAGATCCAATCAACCAACCCCAAGAGCCCTCTGTAGGTTGGCATGATAATCAAGCCTAGAGGTGACAAAACAACACATGAGGCACCAAATCTTATAAACCCTTAACCATGGCAGGTATTGAGTCAAGTCTCACAGTTATATCATTAAATATTGATGGTCTCAACTCTCCCATAATAAGACACAGGCTAGCAGGATGGATCAGAAAAATGGACACTTCCATTTGTTACCTCCAAGAAACTCACCTCAGCTCTAAAGATAAAAACCTCCTCAGAGTGAAAGGATGGAAAATGATAATCCAAGCAAATGGAAATTAAAAAAAACAAGCAGGAGTGGCTATTCCAATATCTGACAAAATAGACTTTAAACTAAAATTAATTCAAAAGGACAAGGAAGGCCACTTCTTACTCACCAAAGGAGTGATCCAACAAGAAGATATCACAAACATAAACATGTATGCACCAATACAGGTATACCACATTTCATAAAGCAAAAATTAATGGAAAACAAATCTAAAATAAACTCCAATTCCATCATAGTTGGAGACTTTAATACACCACTATCAACTATAGACAGATCAACCAGAGAGATCAATAGGGAAATAATAGAACTTAACAAGACCATAGCCCAACTAGACCTAAAAGACATATATAGAACTTTCCATCCCAACTCTACAGAATATACATTCTTCTCAGCAGCTCATGGAACTTTCTCCAAAATAGATCACATATTAGGTTACAAATATTATCTAAATAAATTTAAGAAAATCTATATAGCACTCTGCATCATATCAGACCACAATGCACTGAAGCTGGAAATAAACAATGGGAGAAAAAACAGAAAATGCACCAATTATTGGATACTAAAATATATGTTATTAAATAATGAGTAGTTCAAGAAATTAAAACAGAAATTGAAAAATTTCTTGAAATAAATGATAATGAAAGTACAGCACGCCAAAACCTATGGAACACAATGAAGGGTGCCCTAAGGGGAAAATTTATAGCACTGAATGCCTATATAACAAAGTCAGAGAGATCCCAAATTAATAACTTAACCAACCAGCTAAAGGCATTGGAAAAACTATGACAAACCAACCCTAGTAACTGAAGACAAAAAGAAATAATTAAGATCAGGGCAGATATCAATGAAATAGAAACAAAAAAAATTTTAAAAATTGATGAAGCAAAGAGCTGGTTCTTTGAAAAGATAAACAAGATTGACAAACCTCTAGCCAACCTAACCAAACAGAAAAAAGAGGGGGCCCTAATTAATAAAATTAGAAATGAAAATGGTGAGATCACAACAGATATCAATGAAATTGGAAGAATCATTAGGTCTTACTTCCAAAACCTACACTCCACAAAGCTGGAGAACCTGGAAGAAACGGATGAATTCCTGGACAGTTATCATCTACCAAAGCTAAATCAGGAGCAGATAAATCTCCTAAATAAACCTATCACACCCACTGAAATTGAAAATGTAATTAAAAACCTCCCCAGAAGGAAAAGTCCAGGTCCTGATGGATTCTCAGCTGAATTCTACAAAACATTCATCATAGAATTGAAACCACTCCTTCTGAAGCTCTTTAATGATACTGGTGAACATGGAGTTCTTCCAAACTCCTTCTATGATGCTTGTATTACTCTAATACCAAAACTGGACAAAGATAAATCCAGAAAAGAAAACTATAGACCTATATCCCTGATGAAATTAGATGCAAAAATTCTGAATAAAATCCTCACAAACTGCATCCAAGAACACATCCAAAGTATTATCCATCTAGATCAGTTAGGCTTCATCCAGGAAGGCAGGGTTGGTTCAACATACGGAAGTCAATCAACACAATCCACCACATTAATAAACTCAGCCACAAAAACCACATGGTTATTTCAATAGATGTAGAGAAATCCTTCGACAAAATTCAACACCACTCCATGATGAAAACACTTCAGAGACTTGGAATAGAAGGCCTATACCTAAACATAATAAAGGCCATATACAAATCCCCTAAAGCCCAAATCATACTCAATGGGGAAAGACTCAAGGAGTTTCCACTAAATTCTGGAACAAGACAAGGGTGTCCACTTTCTCCACTCCTCTTCAACATAGTCCTTGAAGTTCTAGAAAATACAGTAAGACAGGAAAAAGACATAAAAGGGATACTAATTTGAAAGGAAGAAGTGAAACTATCCCTTTTTGCAGACAAGATATTATATGTAACAAACCCAAAGAAGAGTGTCACAAACTACTAAAGGTGGTTAACTCCTTTAACAAAGTGGCAGGATACAAAATTCACACACAAACATCAGTATCCTTCCTGTATGCAAATGATGTGCACTCAGAAAAAGAAATCAGTGAAAAAGTCCTGTTTTCAATACCCCCCCAAAAAAAAATCAAACACCTTGGCGTAACACTAACCAAGGATGTAAAAGACTTGTATAAAGAAAACATAAAAACACTGAAGAAGGAAATTGAAGATGAGATGAAAAGATGGAAAGATCTTCCATGCTCCTGGATAGGTAGAATTAATATCATGAAAATGGCAATACTCCCAAAAGCAATATACAGATTCAATGCCATGCCAATAAAAATACCAGCATCATTCTTTGTAGACATAGAAAAAATAATTTCAAAATTTATTTGGAAAGGCAAAAGGCCTCGAATAGCCAAAGCTATTCTTAGTAAAAGAAGCTCATCTAGAGGTATCACCATTCCCAGTTTAAAGATTTATTACAAAGCCATTGTAACAAAAACAGCATGGTACTGGCATAAGAACAGAGAGATAGACCAATTGAACAGAATTGAAGACCTTGCCCTAAGCTCAAGGAACTATACTTACTTAATATTTGATAAAGTTACCAAGAGTGTCAACTGGAGTAAAGATAGTATCTTCAACAAATGGTGCTGGACAAATTGGATAAATACTTGTAAAAAAGATGAAAATAGACCCAGTCCTCTCACCATGCACCAAAATCAGCTACAAATGGATCAAAGACCTCAACATAAGACCTGAAACTCTGAAAATCCTGGACAAAAAAATAGGGGGAACTCTATATGAAATAGGAGTAGGGAAAAACTTCCTGAATGAACCTACAGTAAACCAGGAAGTACAGCAATCACTTAACCAATGGGATCTCATCAAGCTTAAAAGCTTCTGTATAGACAAACTTACCATACTCAAAGCCAATAGAGTTAATATTTCCTAGCTGTAACACAGATAGAGGTCTAATATTTAGAACTTATAAAGAACTCAATAAATTAAATAATGAAACATCAAACAGCCATCTCACAAAATGGGCCTCTGAGCTCAACAGGGAATTCTCAGAGGAAGAAATACAAATGGCCAATTCTCACTTAAGAAAATGTTCAACATCATTAATCATAAGGGAAATGCAAATCAAAACAACAATGAGATTCTGCCTCACTGCGGTAAGACTGGCAATCATTAAAAAATCTACCAGCAACAGATGTTGGAGAGGTTGTGGGGAAAATGGAAGCCTCCTTCACTGCTGGTGGGAATGCAAACTTGTACAACCACTATGAAAACCAGTGTGGAGGCTTCTGAACAGGATGGATATAGAACTACCAGTTGACCCAGCTATCCCTTTATTGGGCATATATCCTCAAGACTCCTCATTTCAGCACAGAGTCATCTGCACAACCATCTTTATAGTGGCTCAATTCAAAATAGCTAGGAATTGGAACCAACCTAAATGCCTATGGGTAGATGAATGGATATCAAAAATGTGGTACATATACACCATAGAATTCTACATAGCAATTAAGCAAAATGATATTATGAAATTTAAAGAAAAATGGACAGATTTGGAGGAGATCATCCTTAGTGAACTCATACAAAAACAGAGAGACAAGCGCCACATATTCTCCCTTATCTGTGGCCCCTAATCAGGTTAAACCGATCTGTAAGTAAATATGATTAGTGATTCAGGGGAAAGTCAAAGGGCACAGAAGTAAATGGGGACAGGGGTGGAAGCAACGGAGGGGGGAGTTGTACACAAACCTAAACTAAAAATAATCTGACTCCATAGAATCCTATCTTCTGTACAACAAGTTCTGGAGGTAGACAGGGCCCCAAAAGGAGGGGGGTGGAAGCCTACCATTGGTACAAAGAATGCTGACTTTTAGATTCCCAACCCAGTAAGTAGTTTCCTCCCACAATGGGCTGTTAATCAGAGTGACCAACATGGTCCATAAAAAAAGACAAACTTTTGTCACAGCCCTTGAATACCCACCTTAGGCAAAAGATAAGACCTTATTGCTAAAGACTCTATAGAATGATATCATCCATCAATGAGAGACCCTGCTGAATCCAGAAATGAAATCAGCACCCAGGTGGGAAGCCTGGGTGATGCCAGAAGGTACATGAGCTGCCAGGGGAACCTGTCCAATGATATCCTAAGTGGGCAGGAGGCATCTTCAAGTTACACCGACTGATGGCCTGAGAGTGCAGAACACACTGATATATGGCACAGGCAAGCAAGTCAAGAAGTGCCCATCTGTGCAATAGTAGTACCCAACCTAGGTGAGTAATCAACAGCTCCTAATTGGCTATGAGATCCGCTCAGAGGCAGGGAACCCCTGACTGGTAAGGGGACCCAGGGCAACCTTGAATGGGGACCAAGAATCCTATCTATGCAGGGAAGTCCTCACTAACCAAAGGTCCTCAGAAAGGCTACAACATCCAAATGCTCACCAACCTAGCAATATCTGTCTCAATTGACCAATAATGATCTCACTCTCCACTGGAGACTCTATTTGTATTTTTCAGAAAGCAACGTGAACTGGGGACAACAGAACTCCACCAAAGGGACATGTCTTGACAGGGGACACCCAACCAGGGACCATTCACCTCAAACTCACCACTTAGAGTCCTAACGAAACCTCTAAGGAAGTGAGATGGCAAGCAAAAGAGCTATTCCCACAGCAAGGCAGATAACCTGGGGAAGGACAATAGACAGAGGCATCAAGGTGTCCAAAATTGTCCAAAATATAAATCTACAGACTCTTAAATACCTAATAACTATGCAAAATATAAACTCACCCACTATGACTCAGGGAAATTTGTGGAAGAGGGGGAGGAAAGAATGTAAGAGTCATGGGGGGGGAGAATAATGCATAAGAGGAAATCTCACCATGGATACAATGGCTTTATCTAACAACCTATGATACAGAGCATATTGTTGTGTTAATATATGTAATTTTAAGCCAATAAAAACATAAAAAAGTGACTGAACTATACCTATAGTACTGATCTCAGAATCATTTATCTAATAAATTTGTGGCTTTATGTAATAATAAAATATAACAAACTATGTAATTAACACTTGCACTATTTCAATTAGATAAATATATAGAGGCTGATCAAAAGAGAAAATGAAGATACATTATTTTACGAAAATACAAGATGTGAAATGCTCTCTGTTAATCAAAAACAAACTAGAAATACATCTATATTTATGTAAATATGCTTTGGTTGTAAGTTGCAGAAACTTAAACTATATTCATATAGAATGAAGGAGGGGATCATGAAGCCACATCCCTCCCTAAAGAACTATTAGAAGTTAATAGTTCCTTAAAGGGGGGAAGTCATTTACTTCAGCATGATAGATAACAGTAAGTTGCCCATGTGTCAGTACATGAGCCACACTGAAACTGATAAAAGCAATCCGAAGGTGCTCAGTGAAACACACACACACACACACACACACACACACACACACACACACACACACACACACACACGAAAGTAAGAACAGGACTAGCTGGAAAGAAGAAAGTTTTCTGCAGAAGAACAAGGGGAATAAAAAAGAGGTAATTGTGAATACAATCCAAATATATTACATACATGTATGAAGTTGTCGAACATGTAAGCAAATAAATTTTTAAACAGAGCAGAAGATATTTACAACCCAAATTTATTGTGGGCTATAAAAATGCACTACGTTCAGTTAAAAAGACAAACAGTCCAATAGCAAAATGGGATATAGATCAAAAACAGATAATTACACACACATACAAACAAACTAACACACACACAATAAAAGGAAGAGTAGAAAGTATAAAAACTTCAGAGCAGATAAGGATTCTAGAGACTCCCAGGAGTGTTAAGGCTACAGTTCTAGTACAAGGGAGTTTTAGCTACAGGATACCTCATTGATCTGAGAGAAGATAATTTGTTACCTTCATGAACTTCACCTGCTTAGATAAGGCCCACTGACACCATGAATGATAATATGCTTTCAACAAAAATACTAAATGATAATTTAAATTTTAATATCAACTTGAAATACCTTCATAGAAATATCTATAAAATATTTTTTTCAAAATAGAAGCATAGCATGTCATAGCTAGTCAACACATTAGATTAACAGCATAGGATCCAATTAGCTAATGAAACCATACTTCATGCCATGAATAATCAAAGGGATAGTTAAACCCACAGTGATGCCAAAACATACATACCATGATGAATTTAAAATTTTATTAAATTTGAGGGAAGTTGTGAAATTGTAAATATGTAGATTTTAGATAATGGATTCATAGCATCTACTAAAGGTGGAATTACATTTTTCCATGTGTACACTTCTAGAAATGTTACTTTTAGGAATATACTCAATGGAAATACGTGTACTAAGTATCATTATGCAGCAAGGTTAAAATAACATTATTATAAGAGCTCAAAGCTGCAAGTATCCACATATCTACTTTCAAAATGAGGAATGAAATTTTGACCCATAGCTGGAAATGGCTACCAAATCAGAATCCTATGGAGACAAAGATTATGTACTCCAGTGAGAAGCTCCCACTAGTTTTTGGTGATTTTTTTTTCTAAATTAAGAATGCTTATTCCCTTTAACCTATCCTGATCTCACTCTCCATTGGAGAATCTGTTTTTATTTTTCAGAAAGCAGTAAGAACCAAATACAACCAAATCTTTCATCAAGACATGAATAGATAGCTAAATCCCTAGCAGATGAAACACCCCTTGCACATTCAGGTGAAACAACAGAGTAATTGGTGAGGTGAGCAGGAGTGCTGTTTTCACAGGGAGCCTGACAACCTGCACCAGGGTGATGGAGACATTGAGGATACTCAAAATGCACCAAAGCAGAAATCCAGAAGCTGTTGTGAGCTTAACACTAAAGTAGATTTAAAACACACCCACCAAGGCTCAGGGAATTTTGTGGAAAAGGTGTCAGAATGAATGCAAGAGCCACAGGGAAGGGGTGAACATTTAGAGGCATAGTGTGACGACCTTCCCCCCATTGACTGACTGCAGCTTTCAAAATACATAACCCACATCTCCATGGTGAATACTAGCAATCCCAGTAAGGAGGGCCCTCAGTGTAGTGGGGGCAGAAAGGAGGGAAATGATGTTGCCAACACATGATGCATTCATAGTTTCTACTTAATTTTAAACAATGGTCTATTTCTAGTAGAATAGTATGAAAACAACTACATTACATTTTTGCCTCAGCATGTTTAAATTTTAGTTAAGATAAACTAAAACTACTCACAGCATACATGTTACATGATTTAATCACTTTATATAAATTTCAATCAACAAGGTAAAATAAAAGTAAGTTTTTTGTTTAGATGTACATGTTCATATAATAAATCACTGAAGAAAAATGAAGATGTAATTCCTATACAAGTAAGGATGGTAGACATATTTGTGTATATGGCAGAGTAGTAAAGAGGTCAAGAATGAGGGGAAGAGTTGGAGTGATGGCTCAGCAGTCAAAGATACTTGCTTGCAAAGCTTGATGGCCCAAGTTCAATTCTCCAGTACCCATGTAAAGCCAGATGCACAAAGTGGCACATGCATCTGGAGTTCTTTTGCAGCAACAGGAGTTCCTGGCAGGCCTGTACTTACAATTTCTTTCTCTCTGCCACATTTTCTCTATCTCTTGTTCTCTCATATATCTTTCCTCTCTCATTACTTTCTCCAAATAAATATTTCAAACCTTTAGTTAGAGTGTATATGCACTGTCCCGTTTCTTTGCACTCTCTAGAATATTCGGGCAGCTTCAGGTACTAAGATGGTATGTAGTTATAGATGCATGTCTCTTGGACAAGCTAATTACTAAAATATTTTTTTTCTTGGAGAAATATACTGTAAGTATATTGTAAATTTGTTTCTTCTTTCTTTCTCCATACACAAACTCATACATCTCTAGATCGGCTTATCAAAAGAATTTTGGCAGCTGATCCCCTTGTCTACTTTCTGCTATCACGAGAATGTTGTACAAGTCCAAGCTGCCCAATGGTCCTCTTATAGTGATTATCCAGAGCCATA
This sequence comes from Zapus hudsonius, assembly GCA_004024765.1. Lineage (NCBI taxonomy): Eukaryota > Metazoa > Chordata > Mammalia > Rodentia > Dipodidae > Zapus > Zapus hudsonius. The sequence goes on from PVHP010046796.1 coordinate 8,424, forward strand.
TAGCAGATGCAGTTAATTCATAAATACTTCAAAAGTTGCAAAAGAGACCTGAAATGTCCTCATAGTCTAAGAAACTTTGAATGAACAATGTGAAAAATGTGCAAAACAACTTCCATCTTTTAAGTGAGGTTGTTTGCTCATCTTCCATCTGTGGGTTAAAAGAATATATTTCTTATCATGTTCTTTTGGAGAAATCATGGTATATTTGGAAACTTTTGCTAATAATTAAAAGAATTAGTAAGTTTACTGAGTGATTGAATCTGATGGTATGATTAAAAATGAAATAAGCAATCTGCAATAGTATTGTCATAGTCACAGAAAGACATCATGCTGTGAATGAAAATTTGGAAAGATTTTTGCAACCTACAACACTTAAAATTTCTGAGAACACCATGAGTAAATTCTAATTTTGAAAGGCTTTTAGAAACTACATGTTAAGGTTAGCTGATTACTAATATTGGATCAAAACCTCTCACTAACTAATTTGTCCTGGACATATCACTGATGGTCCCTACATAGCTTTTATTATGTAAAAAAATGAGGATAATACAATGTATCACTGTTAGGATTTCCATGAAATTATTAGAAGACAATTGCATATACATTCCTGACTATAACAGTTATGTTCATATGACTAGGATAAAATACCTGAAAGAAATTTGATTAAGGAAGAAAGGAGTGATTTGCTTCACAATTTAAGGATACACTCCTTCATTTCTGGAAAGGCATGGCAGCAGAAGCTTGGAGAAGCTGGTCACATTGCATCTGCATTTAAGAAGCAGAGTGTTATAAATACCACAGATCAGCTAGCCTTTTACTTTTTATGCAGTCTAGGACACTAGCCAGTACAATAGTGCCACACACACTTAAGATGTGTCTTCCCAATTCAATGAACCTAATGCAGATAAGCTGTCAAAAGCATGCCCTGTTGCTGGCTACCTAGGTGATTCTAGGTCCTATCAAGTGGGCAGTCAGTATAACCCATTATACTTAGGGAAAATTTTTATTTTTATTAAGATTGGTTGAAAGGTTCAGAATGTATGAAAGCATACCTTCAAGTTAATTGTTAATTGTTAATTGTAAATATGGCTTCAGACATAATCATTGCTGGTTAAATCATGAAAGTAGCTTATCTACTTGCAATCATTACTGTTATGTGGTTGATTACAAAGTATTTTTTACTAATTTGGAATTAATATCAATTTCTGATCTATGACAGAGTATTCTACAAAGATCTCATAACTCTTCATTGCATTTCCTCTGATAAAATATTTATTAGGAAGGGTAGCCTATTAAAAATCTTTAGACACTAGAAAACCTCAGCAAATATCTTTGAGTACTATCACACTAAGTGAAAACTCAGATCTAGCAATGTTTATAGCACTACATGGAATCATGTGTTAACATTGCCAATTCATAAACATACCCTTTGTTCTAAAACTTGATATTTCTTATACAATGTTCATTATATACCCATATTTATTTCATTTAAAAATGATTCTTTGTTAGCAGCAGACAAGGGAAGAGATACACTTTTATAACATAACAATAGCTGCATGAAAAACTGGATAGCTTGTGTCCATTTGTAGTTTGTGATACTCTATTCCTGAAAATAGAGAAACGAGCATTAAATCATAAAGGTAAACAAGTTTTCTTTTGCCTTCTATCTAATGTTAGTAGATTCCTTAGTTCCACCAATAATTGAAGATTGTTCTTAAGCTTTAATGTTTATAGTAGGCACAGAAAAATCTTGATTCCCCCAATTTTGCAGTTTCCTGATGAATATTTTCAGTGATTTGGGATTAATAAAATATATGCTTATTGAGAAATGTGTACATGTGATCTATGCATTGAAACTCTAATTATGGAAAACAGTGAAATTAAGAGTAAATTTCATTTTATATGTAGTCAGATTTCAAGAAATAAAAGTGGTATTATATACTTGAGTAAATCTAATATTGATATGCACATCACTTGGTTAGTCAGCTCATTTGGACATTCAAAAAAAGAAAATATATTTTACCATGCTCTCTGTTAGTTGAATGTGGAAGTCAATTTAAGTTCATAAATCAAGATTTAAGTATCCAGGATTAACTATCATGAGAACAAAAAAAGGCACTGTTAGATTTACCTCATAATGTTCATATTGAATATAACCCTATTCCCCTTGATGGAGTGTGTTCTTCATGTTCATTTTCATGTTAGTTAAATATGGTCCCTTAATAGGTCTAGATAAGAAACTATTCATAAGAAAATTTGAATGTGTACAACTTAATCTAGCCAAGTAACATTCAATTATATTTATACAAAAAGCTTTGGACATCAAAATAAGAGAAACTAAGTGTTTGGGGTGTTCATTACATATAGTCAGAATATATCTTCTCTGAGCCTGAATCTCCTATATGCACTAACTCTTGTGATATGGAACTACCATGCACAAAAATCCACATTTCATTCAGTTTCTTGTAAGCTTTTTCCAGTTGAATTATATAGATTGAAAGAAATTTTACTGTATTTGGGGAGGTGTGAGGAACTCAAAAACAGTAAATTCAAGATTTCTTGTCTAGTTATTATTCCCCACAAATTTACTTTCATGTTTTTTCAAGATTAATTTTTTCATGATTTAAATTATTTAAATAAAATAAATTATATATAGCAGCTCAATTCATAATAGTCAAGAATTGGAATCAACCCAAATGCCCATCCCCGGAGGAATGGATAACAAAACTGTGGTACATTTAGACAATGGAATTTTACTCAGCTGAAAGGAAAAATGACATATCAAAATTTAGAGAAAAATGGTCTGACTTAGAGCAAATCTTACTAAGGGAATTCTGAAAAGAATAGTCAAAAGCCACATATTCTCCCTCATATGAGGTTCCTAACCAGGTTAACAATAAACTCTATGCAAACCAGTTGAGAAAAGTGAGAGTTGTGAAAGAGGGGTAAAGAATGGGGGGGGGTGACTTAAACATGAAGCTAAACCAAAATTGGTTTGAAATCATAAAATCCTCACATAATGTAACCTATTTAGCAAGTAGTGGGCATTGTCTGGCAAGAGGGGTCATGAATAGAAGTGTAGAAAGTCTAAGCTCATGAAAAATTGATGAGACCTGCAACTCCTGGTCTCAGTCACCAGCTCCTTCCCTCACTGAGCTGTTGACCAAAGTAAACCATGAGGTCTCCAAAACAAGACAGGATTCTGTCAAAGCTGTTGAATACCCACCCCAGGCCTGAGGAAAGATCCTGTTGCTGAAGAAACCACAGAAAGTCATTTACCAGCATTGAGAAATCCTTTGAGGTCCAGAATGGAAACCAGCCCCCAGATGGTAGTTAGTGCAGTCTTGGAAGGCACTGCATAATCTGCCAGGGGAAACTGGACAAATATAGTTGGAGTAAATAGAGACCACTGACATGAAATGCAATCTGCCGCCATGTGTAGACTGAACACACTTCCTTCTGGGAAAAAACAGCAAAAGAAGACACAAACACTTGTGCAATGGAGGCCCCAAACCTGGGGAGGCAATCAGCACCTTTTAATTTGGTCAAGTAATCCATTCAGTGACAGGGAGCCCTTAACTGGAACTGGGGGACTCAGGACGAAATGCATTGGGAACCAAAACCTTGGGACCCCAAAAGAGAAATGCACTTTACAAGTGATTTACAAAGAGGCTAATCACAATAGAATCTAACCCATTCAGAAATGTTTATCTCAGTTAATCTATACTGATCTCACTCTCTGATGGAGATTCTGTTTGTATTTTTCAGAAGGCAGTGAGAGAGCTGTAGCTCCTCCAACACTATCAATGAACCACAGACCAATAGCTGATATCCTGGTAAGAGATGTGCCACCCCAGACCTACCATGGAGGATACATATGGAACCCCCAGAGAGTGGTGGGATAAGCAAGAGACCTATAACCCCAGCCAATCAGTCAACCCTAGATAAGCCAGACAGACACCAATGATTTTCAACACAACCTAAAGCAGAAGTACAGAGACCCCTAAGACCTCAACAACAAAGCAGCCTTAATAGTCACCCACCATTCCTCAGGGAACTGAGCTGAAGAGGGGGCAGAAAGATTGTAAGAGCTATGGTGGAGAACGTCCAGAGACATTGCCCCACTCAGTAACAGCATACAAAGGGGGGTGGAACTGGGTTGACTCCTAGGCTATCCATAACCTCCTACCCCATGTACTGATCCAGACTGCCCACAGAGGAGGATATCCAGCTGATTGGGGACAGGGTAGAGGGAAATCGGGGAATTGGGCGCATCAACGCATTATTTGCTCATTAAGTGTATCTAATTATGGATATTAAAGATATATTTAAAAATAAGTAAATTATAAATTAAAACAGTGATTTTTCTTTTTTTTTAATATATATTTATTGTCCATAATGAGTTACATTATTTAGTGGGCAAACAACGCATTTTTATCCCGAATTCCCCAATTCCCCCCTCCCCATCCCCGATCAGTTGGATATCCTCCTCCGTGGGCTGTCTGTATTAGTCCTTGTGGCAAGGGATCCTGGATATCCTAGTACTCAGCCTGGTTCTCCTGGCCCAAGTATGTTGTTACTGAGGGGTGCCATACCTCTGGACAGTCTCCCCCACCACGGCTCTCACAATCTTTCCGCCCCCTCTTCTGCTCAGCTCCCTGAGTCCTGGTGGATGAGTAATAAGGCTGCTTTAATGTTGCGAGCTTAGGGGTCCTTGTGTCGAAAAT
>PVHP010046797.1:0-13062 GCA_004024765.1 Zapus hudsonius
GACACAGTAAGTTTCTCCCCTCAGCTTGTGATGTGGTGGCTAATCTTCTGGGAACATGTGTTCAGACACACTAAAGGTAACAACACTCTGACACTGTTAATGGGGGGTAATGAGAAAAATATGGAGATCTTGTAATAAGTCCACAAAGTGTTCCAAAGCTCATGAATGAGTTTGTGAATAAAGAGGGCAGGCATTCATCTCCACCGCCTATGATGAGTTTAGGATGGCTGTGTCCATCCCACAAACAAAGGAGGTTAAGGAGAGAGCCTCAGCTGGGCTCCTTACCTGCCCTGCCATAACTCTCTGTCACCTTGGGAAGAATGTGGAGAAAGAGTAAAGAATTCAGAGAAGTTTTTATATGTGTGTTTGTATATGAAGATACACATTCATGTAGGTTGGGCACATTTGTGGGTGTGCATATGGAGGCATGAAGACAAACTACTATGCCAATTGCAAGTACACTATCCACCTCTTTTTGAGAAATGATCTCTCTTGGCCTGTAGCCCACTAAAGAGACTGTGTGTTTTGGGGGTGAAATTCAAGGTCCTCATGTTCCCATAACAAGTACTTTTATACTGGAGCTATCTTCCTAGCTGCTCAGAAGTTGTCACACTAGCAGACCTTATTTATCCATGACTGCACAGATTGTGCCAATAGCAGCACATTTGTAAACCATGCAAGGAAGCTGCTGTCCACTACTGTGGATCTCAGGAAGAGAAGTAAAATACCCTGGTGATAGCAAATTCTGTCTACATGAGATGATGTGGTCTCATTACTCACCTGGAAAACAAGATTTATCTATTTGTTTTGGTTTGAACAGCACAAAACACTGGGCTAGGAAGATGGTTTAGGGGTTAAAGGTACTCCCTTGCACCTGCTGCCAGCCAGGGTTCATTTCTCAAACCGTCCATGCTAGCCAGAAAAAAATGATAAATGGTGCAAGCATCATTTGCAGAGACAAGAGGTTTGAGCACACCCGTACAGTTACACATACATGAAAACACAAAAACAAATAAAGGTAAAAAAGTAAAAACATAAGCAATAAGAGAGTTCAAAAATGTTTTTAAAATGTGTCCTGATATTCAGGAGATGCATCATGCATGGGCAACACAGTGGAAATCACCTGCTGCTCACAGCATTGCAACTGACAGTGAAAGAGATATATTCAACGATACATTTATTTTTCACTGACAAAGACTGAACTCTCATTTTCTAAATACATACTTTACCATTAAAACATGGAAAATATAGTTTATATTTTCTTTAAGGAACACTGTCTAAAGTTTAGTGGACAATAAAATATATGTACATTTTACAGCCATATATATATGTATATGTATGAATATATATGTGTATATGTACATTTGTGTCTATATATGTGCATGTATATCATGCATATATTATACATCCCAATGTATGTAGTATAAACAATCTTACAATATCAATTCTGAGAGGATTAGTCATATTAATTCAGCATCTATGTTTTGCACGTTTCATTGATTTTTTTTTTTTTTTTTTTTGGTTTTTCGAGGTAGGGTCTCACTCTAGCCCAGGCTGACCTGGAATTCATTATGTTGTCTCAAGGTGGCCTTGAACTCATGGTGATCCTCCTACCTCTGCCTCCCTAGTGCTGGGATTAAAGGTGTGTGCCACCATGCCTGGTTAGTTTGATCAATTTTATTGTGTATGTGTTATGTATTTATAATTCTTTGTCATAACAAATACTTTTATTTGGCCCTCTTCAAAAGCAGGTGTTCAAAGGAATAAACACTGAAGTATGATATAGCTCACAAAAATTGCTTGCCAACTCTTTTTCAAGGTATACTTATGAATCAGAAATTATACAATTCCTTAGTAAATTAGAAAAAAAATAATTTTAGGAGAACATTTTTTTTATCCACAGCACAGTGTGATATTTCTATTTAAAAATAATGATATTTTTATTCTCCTAAAAGTTTAACTAGAGGTTCCTGGTATCTTATTTTTTATCCATGCTAAAGTAACTCCTTATGAACATCCCAAAAAAATGCTATCTCTTCTGAATGACTGTTAACTAGGAGCAGAAGAAAAATGTGGTAGAAAGTGAAGGGAAAAATTCTTGTCACAAATATGTTTTTGATCACTTAACAATCTGAGTTTTCTTTTAGTAGAATCATATATCCCTGACACTGAGAAATGGAAACCCTAATCTCAGAGGTTTTCCAAATCCTATTTTATCACAAAACTCAACTAAGATAATAATCTAACAAGAGGATGTAGTAAAAGCAATTCACCACCATTCTCAGTCTATCCTTCCCTACAATAGATGCTGCAAACATTTCCAAGTGTCTCCAGCCTTGGGAAGATAAAACTTCCACTACCACCACAGTATTTAATGCATGCAATTGATTCTTGAAGCAAGGGGTGCATTTTAAAGGATGTCTTGATTTTCTTTTGAGAAAAACAAAGTTGACAATAAACTATTAAATGAGGTTCACTTTACACACCAGCAATCAAGGAACACCAGACAATAAATAAAGCTGAGAGCATTGCACATTCAACCTCAGCCAGAGAAAATGGAAAGAATAGAAACATTCCCCTCATTCTGAAAGACGGAGGGTGTGAAGTACAGAGGGACTGGCCCAGGGGAAAATTGCTTTCATTTTTTTCTTACCACTTTTCCCTCCATAGCTTCTTTATAACTTCCAATTATCTCTCTCGTTCTGTTTACAATTTATCTTTTATATTGCTATTGATATTTAAAAGATATAGCAAATGGCAAACTGAGACATATTTTATGAAGACATTGTTTCATGGGTTTTGCTTTGTGCTGCTTTACATTTTTGAAGAGTGAAGGAGTCACAAACCTCAAAACTATCTAGTTCTAATGTACATTCTTTCAGACTCAAGCACCTATGCCCTAAGTGAATACCAACCAGTCCAATAAAGTAAAGTACTCACTCCTGCTTGTGCATAGATTTGAGTTAGCAAAAAGACTTTGTGTTAATTTTAAAGAAATTCTTAATTTATTTGCTTTGCTCACACTTATTGTTCTGGAACACAGGGTTTCTTTCCACAAATGCCTTTCATTTTTCTCTGCTTAGAATCATAGCTGCAAATTATAGTCTTTAAAACACTGAGTAATTGAATGGATTCTTTTGCTTGTGAAGTTCCTTAACTTCCACAAACTCAATTTACCATTCTTTGAAGAAAGTTTGTCCTGTCCCTCATAGTAAAAAATTTCTACTGGAGAGAAAGGAAATGCCTTTAATATCACACAGACTGAGAAGACTTTTCATTGCTTTTGTCCTTGTGTAGTTTGGAATAAACTTTTTTCATAATAGTTTTAAGATCAAAGTCATATGAAAACTAGAAAACTTTTAGCCACGTTAACTCGCTGCTTTAATCCCATTTAAAAATTTTTAGCAGAAAAGATAAATGGAAGAAATCTTGTACAGGAACTTTACCAGGTATGTTTGTACTAGTTTAATATTTGCTAAGTCTTTTCATCAAATAAATTCAAAGTCTCTCCTGTGAAGATTGATGGGTAGTTCAACTGACCTTAGAAACAGGTATGAAGTTGCTGAGCTTACTAATTAAGCTGTGAGTGTGATTGGAATATTAATTCAATGAGTTAGGCATGCAGCCTTAGCTTTCTCAGTACCTGGAGGTTTTGGTTCATGATTCTTAAATTATGTTGCAAACTTATGTATCTAACTGCAGTCTCACTAATTTATTTCCAGACATGTTATACAACAGATTCACATAAAACATTAACATAATACTTAAATCTTGACTTCAAAATATTTGTCTGCTTTACATTTTGCAAGAAAAATGACTTACTTGAGCTGTATGTTGGCTTCCTTTTTCTAGCATTAAATTGCAGATAAACTAACCCATTTATCAAAATTTAAAAATACTTTTCTAATTGAAAGTGGGGGGTCGTGAGATTTTCTAGAGATCAATATTCTTGTATGTGATTTAGAAATACACCCCACTTTGGCACAATTCAAAGCTACAAGGTAAAGACCCTGAGGGCAGTCTGCCATAAAAAAGTTGCATACATTCATAAAATTGTAATAATTTTCAAAGTTTTATAGAGAGAAATGTGACAAAGAATTGAAGAATTTTAAAATGAATGGTTGAATCTTATTCTGTAAAATAGAAAACCTGAGTCCCCAAGTCAGACATATATTCTAATCTTTGTTGTTCCTAGAATTGCTACTGCTCTTTGGTTTGATTGGGTTTTACTAGTGAAGTGTGGATTTGCTAACTTTAATAAGCTTAAATTTGTGGTCTTTATGTGATCCTCAGGTTTTTCCTATGACTTATACCTTCAATTTTATGTTTTTATTTGAATATAAATTACAGACTGTCATTTTATGATTTTTCCAGACTTTTTTGTGATGCTTCCTAAAAAAATTCTTCAGAAAACTGTACCTGGAATGGAATATTTTTGATTTTCAGTCACACTAATTTCCTCTCTCAATTTGAATTCTATGAATTATCAGTTTCTGTCCCGAATTAGAATTTTATGACAATTTTTGTGAGGAAGCTATTTAGTGACAGTAATTTTATTGTTTTCTTTGAGTTCTTAACACTATACATTTAAGTGCCTGAGTCATTTCTTCAGAATTTTCTTACTCGATCAAAATATAATTATCTAATATTATTCCTATATACATTTTAAGACAACCAGCCTATCATTTCCTTTGTAGCCATACTTATCAATTTCTGCCAAAGTATGTTTTTGTTCCGTATATTCATTTCCCAAAAAATGATTAATATAAATTCTCACATATATCTAATCGAATTGGTCAGTATGTTGGCTAATTCTTTGAAACCTTTAAAAATATTTGTTGGATGCTCAAATGTAACATAGATAGAACCTAGTAAATAGAACCAGCTTTTATTATAGCTTGAAATAAGTGGAAAAATTATAGTTGAGAAGATGACCTAACACTAGTTATACCACCCTGATCCCAGAGCTCACAATAATATACATGAAGCAAATAGGTAAACTGTGTCATAATAACATACCTGAAGGGCTAAGGTACAGTAGAAAACAGGCCAAGACAGTAGAACATGTGGAGGGAGAGAGGAAGTCAGAACATTTATCAAAGATCCAGGGCAGTGATGAGTAATTCACCAAGCCAGCTTGATCAATTATTCCATGAATTAAATTCTAGGGTTATATTTTGTTGTTGTGTAAGATTATAAAGATATACACTACTTGTACCTCATTTTTAATGCATTCCAAATCTAATAACTTACTGATAAATTAAAAGAATAGATTTTCTACTAAAGGACACTTTAGCCCCTGTAGGAGATGCTTGTGTGATTACTTTAAGCCCATAAATGGCCTGGGGAAAGTCAGGAGAGCAGGGAACTGAAAAGTAACTGTTTATACCCTACTTGAGATGATGGATACCTTCTCACATTGCAAGGTTAATTACACAATGTATTGTTGCTTTTTTCTAAAGGATTGTGAATTAAACTTTTAAACTTTTAACATTCCTTTCTTTATGGGTGAAAAATAATCTGCCCCCCACATTCTTACCAGAAACTGTTAACAGTTAATATAAGATCTTATTCCAGAAAAAAATATTCTGCAAACAACATTTGGAAATGAGTTCTAAATATAGTTTACTTTGTGTGTTGCAACTTGAGTTAATTTGAGGAGTAGAGTCTGAAATGTCCATAGTGACTTCATTTTTTTTGAAATGATGTAAAATATATGTATGCATTATCTTTCCCTCCCCTGGAGCACAGTGTGCACTAATACAATAAGCTAACAGGGAGCATGGCTCTCTGACACTGAAACAGAATTTGTGTAATAAACAATGAATGAAGCTTTTGTATAGGCTGGATAATTTAGGTTAAAGAAGTTTCAATACTGGACTGGATAAATGGCTCAGCCATTAAGGCACTTGCCTGCAAAGCAGAAGGACCTGAGTTTGATTCCTCAGTACATCCAGATGCAAAAGGTGGTTCATGCATCTGGATTTCATTTGCAGTGGTTGGAGCCTCTGGTGCTCTAATTCTCTCATTCTGTCTCTCTCTCCCCCTCTCTCAAATAAATAAATAAATAAATAAATAAATAAATAAATAAATAAATAAGTAAATTTTTAAAAGTTTCAATACAAACAGCAGAACGTGAGTGCCATACTCAGGAGGGAAATCAGTATATTTCTGTAGAATGGTGATTTCTGCTTTTATTAGATGGATTTTTGCCAAGTTCTTTGATGCTTATAGGGAAAATGATAACACTTCCCATTGAATGACTAAATCAGAAAATTCAAAATACACTGGTAATTACAGAGAATTCATGTTAAATAAAAGGGGGAAAAAGAGAAGAAATCAGGTTTGGCAGTGTCGTGGTCAAGCTGTCACAGAGCTGCTGGAGGAGAATCCCTGCCTGGTTGGAACAAGAAGAAAGACTATACTTGATGTGATCTAAGAGACATTGATCACAGAAGCAAATCCAAATATCTGAAATAGTGATAGATACACAGAGTCCTAAGGAAAACACCACGTTTAAACAACTCTCATTTACTAGCTCTGTACTATTCACTTGCAATCACTCAGCAGAGTGTTTGAGAGCATTAGTACCCTAAAGAAAAATGCCATCTGACTCTCTTTTGTATCAGGTCACACTGTGCTGCATTTTCCACCTATGTTTGAGCTAAAAGTCTCTCCTTTTCATCCAGGATACATACCTGGATGCTTAGGACAATTCCAGTTGATTAGGTAAAAAATGAATTGATTTCACACATAGTGTGAGCGTGTGTGTGTGTGTGTGTGTGTGTGTGTGTGTGTGTGTGCACGCGTGCGTGCCTATGTTCTTGCTATCCAGATGGATATTTACAAGAGAAGAATGGAGAACTGATGTTTGATATCAATTAAATCCTTTGCAATTATGTATAGTTTTACTTTAGTATCAGGAAAGAGGAATGTCCAAATCTCTATTAGAATGCCATTTTTTAATGTTCATTTCTATTTTATACACTTTTAAAAATGTTTTGTTTATATCTATGAATAGACATATTCCTAAGGTGGGAATTCCATGTTCAACATAGACAGTTAGAAAGAGGAGGAGAGAGGACACAGAAACTCCTCAAGTTCTTACAAGCAGAAGCCTGTGAGCTTGCCTCCACGCATGAGCTCTGACAATCCAGTTCTCTGGGATTTGTGCTTTCATACTGCCATGGAACAAAAGTCCCAGCACCACAAATATTCTCAAGCATTTTTCCATAGTTTATGGTAACTTATAATTCATGTTAAATATATCAGCTTATTATTGTGTATTAATTTTACTAATAAAATATGTCATGGTATTTAACTAACTGCACTGCCCTTATGAAGCATGTCTCAAACGTTTTGATATTCTTATTTTTTACCAGGTAATTCAATGGGGAATGCTAAAAATGCCTGATTTTAGGAAATAAAATGTATAAACTTTGGAAAATGCATAAAAGCTATCTCGCCAAAGGAAAGAGTCCTTTCCAAGCAGGATACGAAAGGATGATGCCCAGGGAGCTCTTTCCCTCCTTGGCATTTCTTTATATATGAAAACAAGAGCCAACATGTGACTGAATATAATTGCCAGGAAGATTAAGGCATGCAGGCAAGTGTTTGTAATTATCTTTCTCTGATTTTCTAAATGTGAAGACATCTAAAATTCTATTCTCTATTCTAAAGGCTTATTTAGTATTGTTCACTGACAGCAGAAAATTCTTCCTACCATCACATTTATTATTGTTTAATTAAAAAGAGACAAGTCAAGTGGTTCAGAAAGAAACCAAGTAAGTGACTTCCCATCAGTCTTTACATAATTAATGGTATCCCCTGTGGACTGCACAATTTATTAAATTGCTGAGCAGAACTACTTTAGATAAACATATTTATGTATTCTGAGTGAGAGATTATTCTAGATACTTTGATGTTGAAAACTACAACTTGTCAGAGATTTTTAAAATATATTTTAAATATGACACTTAAGAGTTTTGAAGGATAAATAGTACATTATTTCTACTCTCTATATTCAATTGCTTTTGACAATTTACTATAACAATTTTGAAACAATTTGTTCAGGAAACTATGAGAACTAAATATTAAAAATTAATATAATTATGAACAAGTTGTTTTACATAAAAAATAAGGCCTTAGCCTTTTGACTTGGCTCTTTCTTCCTATAGAGTAAATTATAAGTGTACCTTCATATTGGAATGGATACAACCATAATTTGTGTGATATAATAGTGAATGTGTAGCACAGCACATTGCCTATTCCAAAAACTTTGTGTTCTCATATTTAAGGTCAGCAGACATATATTTAAAGAACATTTTTTCCTGTTTCCTAAGATGTCTGTTGTGCATGGAATTTGATTCTCTTTTCTTGCCATGAGATCATGGCAGTCATTATTCTCAGGAGACCCCAACATCTTGAAGGAATCACGGAGAAGCATGCTAACTTACAGAATCCATTAAGAGAGAACAAGACACATTGAGGTATTTTGCTCTTTGTGGTCGGTGTTAGCCAACTTCTTTTTGAGCATATTTTAAACAGTTAATATTTTTTCAATGACATAGCACAAATTAAAATCATTGAACCAGATGAAGTAAATTATAAAATTTTGTTTCTGTGGTGGTAGACAACCACAACTGTTAGTACTGATAAATATGGTTAAAGAGTCAAAGAGCTAGGGAAAATATTTTTATAGGTATAAATTTTTTAATTGAGGTAAAATATAGCTAACAGAAACTTTGCCATTTTAACTCTGTGCATTTTCCTTTTTAATTGATATTTTTATTGTCCAAAATTAGATACATTTTATTAGTAAATATTATGTTGGTATTCCTGATTCCCTCCTCCCTGTCCCCAATCCATTGGGTATCCTCCTCGGTGGGCACACTGGATAGTTCCATGGGGTAGGGGTTATGGATAGCATAAGAGACAGCCAGGTTCCACCCCCCTCACAATTGTGTGGTGTAGCTGAGGGAGCCATGTCTCTGGATATTCTCCGCCACCATGACTCTTACATTATTTCCATCCCTTCTTCCGCTAAGTTCCCTGAGTCATGAAGGGTGAGATTTAATACTGCTTTATTGTTGAGGTCTTTATGGTCTCTGTACTTTTGCTTTAGGTCGTGTTGGAAATTGTTGGTGTCTGTCACTCTGGCTTATGCTGGGTTGACTGATTAGCTGTGCTGATAGATCTCTTGCTATCCTGTCACTTTCTCAAGGTTTTCACTGGGGGGGGGTACACGATAATCCTGGGGTGGTTCATCTCTTGCCAAGATGTCAGCCCTCCGCCTGTAACTCATTGGTGGAGTTAGAATGACCTCAGCTCTCTCACTGCCTTCTGAAAAATACAAACAAACAGGATCTCCATCATAGAGTGAGGTCAGTATGGGTTAAATGCGACTCACATTTCTAGATTCTGTTGGGATTAGCCTCTCTGTAGCTCTCTACAGTAATGGGAGTTTCTCCTTGAGGCCCAAGTTTTTAGTGGAATCTTCTATTAACTAACTGAGGAAATGCAATGGAATTGCAACAATTAATCATTCGTCTCGACTACATTTCAGACCAAAAATATCATACTGCATTGTGTTTAATGAAAGTTATACATGAACATATTTTCAATTTCTGAAACACATCAGTTCGAATATAATGAGAATTAATCCCTCCATGACTCTCATATAAATTCAAAGCTGTCTTTATGTGCTGTCAGCCAGAGTATTTCTGGGATACTATTAATCAGAGTGATGAAAGTAAAAATAGGTTTATGTAATAGTCTAGACCCAAAAGGGAGGGTAGACATTAAGTTCCTGTCTGATGTATTGGATACATTATTATACAATGCATCTTCTCTTCTTGACCTTAAGTGTCAGAAATATAGTGTGCCGTTTCTCTTTTTATAAGTGCTACTTTAAAGAAGTGTTCCTAGTCAACATTATTTTGTGCTACAAGGTGAAAATGATGAAATACATTAAAATATCAAATGTACAACTTATTGAAAGATGATGTATCAACACATGTGCGCATATTCCGCTTTGGCTAGCCCTCACCAAGAAAATTTCCAGGTATAAATTATTCATTAGCGTGACGTGATGGAAGTATTCACTTTTTTTCTACTTAGATTATATAATCCTTTACAATACTGAGTTTAATTATAAAACCAAAATAGAAAATTGTATTTTAATTCTTAGTTCATCAATGCTTATTCACATAAAATCTGTAGGTTCTTATTTCCAAAGGGTTTTTTTTTTGTTATGTCTTGTTTTGATTTTGAGATAGGGTCTAACTGTAGTCCTGGTTGACTTGGCATTCCCTATGTATTGTCAGTGTGGTCTCAGCCTCACTACAATCCTCCTACCTCTGCCTCCCAAATGCTGGGATTAAAGGTTTAAGCCTCCAAGAGCAGTTCTGAAGTTTTATTCATAATGATCATAAAGTCCAAACAGCAAAACTGTTTTCCAATTTCACTCAATACCTGATTGTGTGGCTCCTGTTTCCCCAAGCATCAATGGCCAATCAACTCTTAACTATCAGATCTCCATTCTCTTTCTATTAACATTACATGATGCATACTCTTCCATCTAATTTATTCTGACTACAAAGATCTGCAGGTCTACTTGAATGTTTGGATTTTAGTCATGTCTACAACTGCTAATGTCATGGGATGTGTCTTATCTGACCCTGGGATAATGGTAGGGTGAAACAGAAAAGTGCTTCATTTAATCCTAAACTGTTTCATCTCTCAGACTCTTGGTTTTCTTAAAATTTTAAATAACATTCTATTCATGGCTTGCTGAGATGAAAGGATCATGACACAAGTAATGTTCTTGCTTATGATACACTTCCATAAATTTTAACTAGAGTCTGTCAAATAAGATTATATCAATAATAATCCAATTTAACAGTGGGCTTCCGTCAATTTTATTTAGTTTCTTTCTATGCTTCTTTCAGTTTGTTTCAGCTTATCAATTATAACACACTGTCAAACACCCTAATATTCCCAGTCAGTAAAATGACATGTTTTTCAAAGAGACAACAAATCATTCATTCAATAGCCATTTGTTGAGTCATGGAAGAGGAAGAGAGGGAGAGAGAGAGAGACACAGAGAGAGAGAGAAAGGAAGAAGAGGATGAGGAGTAAAATAAGGAGTAAAAGAAGAATAAAAATGAGAATGAGGAAGAGAAGATGGGGAGAAATGGAGAAAAGAATTGCATACTTGGTTTCTTATTGTTTGGCTCAAAATAATACATTAACAAATACATTAGTAACAGTACTTAGAAAATAATCTGGATTGGGCTGGCGAGATGGCTCAGCGGTTAAGGCGCTTGCCTCCATTGCCTAAGGCCCCGGGTTCAATTCCCCAGGACCCACATAAGCCAGACCCACAATGTGGTGGCCCTGTTTTTCTCTCTCTCTCTCTCTTTCTCTCTCTCTGTCTCTCTCTCTCCTTGAAAATGAATAAATAAAATAAAAAGAAAATAATCTGGATTTTAAAACCTTTTTGAAAATCTTCATACACATATATAATATGTATTAGGAATTTAATGTATTTCCATCAATCTCATTCATGCCTGTTACCCTTTCACTTGACCCCCTTTGCTCTCTTACATGTACAAGCCTAGATTTAAAATAATATTTACAAATCTAATACCAAACACAAAATATTTGAATATGTAATATTAGATATATAATAAAATTATTTTTGAAACTTTAAACAAAAGTAAAAGTCATGGTAGTATGTATTACACAGGACTACTTTACATTTGACAAATGCCATGAGTATGAGGGTAAATTAAAAAAAAACTCTCAGATTTCAACATGAATCATATTAACATTCAGGTATTTCACAGCTGGAGTTGAATCCAAGTCTTGTGCCCACTCCCATAGCTGAGACAGCACATTTCTGATCTGGGCACTTGAGGGTGGTGGGGTCCTCTGAGAATCAATTATCTCCTAACCCTCCATTATAGCAGGAGGAGAATTTTACTAAATGCCAAAATTAGGTGTCATGGTTTGATCCAGGTGTCCCCCACAAACAATTGAATGTGTTCTGATAGATCAATCCTCAGCTGATGGCAATTCGGGAATTAGAACCTCACTAGAGCTGTGTTGTTGGGGCGGGCTTATGGGGGTTATAAGCCAGCTTCCCCTTGCCAGTGTTTGGCACACCTTCCTGCCGCTGTTTGCAGTGCTGTGGCAGAGGTGATGTCCAGCCCTCTGCTCATGCCATCGTTTTCCCTGCCAGGATGGAGTCTCCCCTCGAGTCCATAAGCCTAATAAACCCATTCCTCCACAAGCCACTTTTGCTTGGGTTCTTTCTGCGCAGCAACTAAGAAAGCTGACCTCAACAGTTTTGGAACCAGGACATGGGGTCATCTGTTGCTGCTAGAACCCTGATCTTGTGGCTTTGGTCTTCTTGAAGTGATCTACAGGAGGAATGTGGAAGGATTTGAACTCTCGGCCTGAGAGATGCCTCACAGTGTTGTGAGTACAGCTTCATGGATCATTCTGGTCAGAGTTGAAAGACCTGAGTGTAATGAGAACTATGGACTGTGAGGTTTGGCTTACGAGGGGAAGAAAGAACTTTGTCAGGACTTTGCCAGAAGCAGTTTGCGTGAGAGGCTTACTGTGTTCTGCCTGCCTGTGTCCTGGAAATCTGTGCAGGGTTGTTTTACGTAAAGATGGACTGGAGTGAGCAGATGGAGATGGCACAGAAAGAAGATCTTTGGGTCGAAACTGCTGCCCGTTCACCTGCAATTGTTTGAGAGATTACAACCACTGAGATTGGGCCAGCTGGTCTGCATTAGAACAACAGGAAGAATGTGGACTCTTTGAAGTAAGGGGCCTGAATGCTTTGATCCCCCTGGATTAACAAGTTGGTAGCCCACCTGGTTCTGTGGAATGGAGATTGGTTAGAAAGAGAGGGTCATTGGACTTGCAACACAGTTTTGTTTTTGAAAAATGACCATCGGCGTGTGAAGCAGGTGTGCAAGGTTGCCTGCATGGAGCCCGATGGAGCCATGAGGATGAACTGTGGGTTGCAATGGAGACCCAAAGAATTCC